>WBNM01046287.1:0-34626 GCA_013399055.1 Ramphastos sulfuratus | reverse complement strand
ATCAGAGCCGAGGCAGCAGGCAGGATGCAAGCAGACACACCTTGTAATGGCGAAAGGCAGGCATCCTGTGCTCCCTGCTCATCTTTTATCTAATACAACCTGAGACTAATGGGCCCTTGGACACGAGATAGCCAATCAAATGGCAGTTAGCCAAGATTTGGCCATATTGGGTGAAGCCATAGGCTTGCTTTACCCTTTTTTGGGCAGAACACAGCCTTGCACAAGGCAACCCTGTGCACCCTGTTTACCGCAGTTGCTGGGCAGGCCGCAGACCCCAGACTTAGTGGCGCCAGGTCCTTTGTCCCTTTTCCTGTGGTTGCTCTCCCCAAAACAGAAGGAGGGAGAGCAGAAAAACATGCCTGGGCAAGCCAGGACATGTACAAGCCTAATTTGGCCTGCTTAGGCCTACCACGACACAGCCTGTAATATAATATTCTCTATTAAAATATTCCAATTAGCCTCAAACCAGCACAAAAGTAGAGGAAATGTATTAGCAATTTTCCATCTCAATATTTTGATGGCAAATGTTTTTAGTTTAACCATAGCAGAAACAAGTAGGAAAAATGAAGTCACATTCATACAGGAAAACTTCTCCTAAAGACCTTAAGAGAGTTCATAGTATGATACAATTAGATAAGGAAAGCTGCATTTTATGTCAGTGCGGTGGAGCACTGAGGCAAAGTGAAAGACACCATCAGCGACAACATGTTTTAGTATGTGCCAGCAGCTTCTCCCACCACCAGCTCTGCTGTACAAAGATCATGGAAGAATCCATCTGTGTCTAATACAGCTATGTCAGTAGAAGTCTTCTCAAAAGTTCTGACAGAAGATATCCACAGATATGCTGTATTCCCAAAGTCGTGACAACTACATATCGAACTCCCTCTCTTCCACCAGCTACACTGTTGGCTATCTTTTGCTGCTATAATGGTCTTCACAAAGCATCTCTGACGGTAGTTGCAATCTAATTTGACAGTAGTTGCAATCTAATTTGAAGTCTTCCATAAGCATTTGTCTGGCTTTCTGAGTGGGAATAAGTTTTACCCCATTCTGGGGAACCATTAACATTCTACACGTTTTCTTTTATCACATGAATGTGATGGAGATAATTTATACCTTGTTGACTGAAAATGAAGCACAACCACTCTACCCATCATAAATAATTTAAAATGAGGTGTTTGAATATATCTTATGAGCAGGCATGCTAAGGCAAAGAATTTAATAAATTCTGCATTATTCGTATTCTAGTGCTCAGGACATAAAGACAGAGAAGCTTGGTTCTAGTATTTAGTCTGATCAACTGCTTTTCATACTAAAGACTCAGTTCTTGACAGAAGAAAGGAACAAAAAAAAGGCTTAGTTTTCTAGGGTCCCCTGTGATTTTTCATGTCAGGTTTTGCCAACAAGTGTATGACTGTCATCTTCAATATACCCTCAAATTTAGCATCCTTTAAATTTAACCAAATAGATTTTCTGGTATCAGTGACAAGTAAAGAGAGTGCAGGGAAAATATTTTCAAAGAATTCAAGTAACTCAACAATTCCTTTCTTTTAGATGCTTAAGTCCCTTGGTGATCTGAGACTTAGAGTCAGGTTTAACAAATGTATTCGTTTAGCAATTTAGATAGTATTTAGTGATATTACAAATAAAATATATTAAACACTTTTGAAAATTCCCCTTTAGATGGTTGAATAATCTTGTAATTGGAGCATTGTGGTGGTTTAAAGAACAGGTTTCTTTTTGATGTTCAGGATTTTAACATAAACCTTACACTTTTATAAGGAAAAAAAATTGCACAGGGAATGAAGTTTTCTTTTTGTACACTCACTGTGCATTTTAGGCATAACTGATGGAAAAATGTGAAAAGCATTTTTTGATTTAGTTTTTCCCACTGGTATCACATCGGAAATTATTGATACAGTGGGAGGTGTCCCTGCCTATGGCAGGGGGTTGGAGCTAGATGATCCTTGAGGTCCCTTCCAACCTTATGATTCTATGATTCTATGATATTGCAACAATTCCAGTTAATTAACTACGTAGCTGACTTAGCTGGTGTGAAACTACATATACTGCTACTGTTCAAAGCAGACCTTTACCAGCCACAGCTGTTTCTAAATATTAGAAACTACAAATTACAACAAAATGTGAAAAACATTGTCAAAATTTTACTTTTTAAATTATAATCTCCTATNTTCTATGATTCTATATAAATATATGAGGAGTATATTATGACACTAAGTGCTTTCTAATTTTTCTGTCCTTAACTCTGCTCTTTGTCTTTTTCTATCACTGGAATATGCTTTAGTAATGTCACTGAGGTCCCCATCTCTCCTTTGACTCATGTCTTTTCCTAGGTAACTGCTTCAGTTCTACTATTATTTATTGTAACACTATCAGCAAGAAATGTGAGAACTGACAAGTCACTTCTTTCTAGAACAAATTGGTCATCAACTGTCTAGATACCAGTTAACAATCATTTGTCTATGAGCAGATAGCAAGCAAATGTTTGAGGCAAAGCTTCTGCCACAGATTGAATTTATATATTTTCAAAGTAGAAGTCTTTAAATGAATGATAGAAAATCTTAATGAGGTTTAGGCTCCCATCATTTTTAAAAGTGCTCTGCAGTTTTCTGGACACCTTAGTTGTATTTTTCATGTGTGATGAACTATACTCTAGTAGTAAAGTGGAAGTGAACACTAAGAACTTCAGAAAGCCATGACTATGTGTCAAGATGTATCTGTCCTGAAAGATTCCATTTTGTTTCCTTCTCATTTTCAATATACATTTTACTCTTTCTCAAATGTGTCACCCCTCTGAGATAGTTCCTTTATGAAATTCTTACCTGAATATTATTTGAAATAGTTGGAAACAGTTGAAATAGTATTCCAGCTGCAAAATAGGTCCTTTATAAATATTATCTCTAAAAAGTTAAGTAATGCCACTATTATCCACAATTTTCAATATTATTTTAAAGAGAACACAAATTAAACCAAAACAAGGAATATTAAAATAGCCTTATTTAATACAGCTCCTTTAGTTCTATTTATTCATTTAAAGAGTTTGAATTTTATCCAAGGAACTGGATAGAAAGCAAAAGGAAATGACATAAACTCCCTTAGGTTTAAAATTTCTGTTTTTACTCAGCAATACTCCTGTTTTGCTATAAACACTGAAAATGCCAAATAAACCCTAAATACTATTGGCTACCTGGTCACTGTTTACTGTCATGCTGATTTATCACTTAGAGTGCAACAGAGTTCAGACATTATTTGTACACCTAGAAAAAGCCTCCATGCTCTAATACACAGGTTAAGCTCTAACTGACCCACCAAGCTCTCTGCTGCTTGTAATTTCATGAGAATCTTGCAGAAAGAAACAGAAGGGGGGAAAAAAAGAAGAGGAAAAATAAAAAGGAAAAGAAAAAGCTTATTTCTAGGAAATTGAAAGTTGCAGAGACCATTTCTAGCTGATTTTCAGCTTGCCCAGTGTGCTCATCTTAAGAAATCCCCTAGCAAGTGCTTTCCATAGCAGTAATGAAACAGTTAAGCCTTTAAGGCTCTATTAGATATAAGAGGGCTCATCTGGAATGGAGATGGTAGTAGGCAAAGAAGCAATTCCAATACAGATGAGTGAGGTTATACAACATTCTTGTCTCCTGGCATCTTCTTGTGGGAAACAGTTCTGATGAAGTGAACAAAGAGAATATCTAGAGTTGCAAGGGACCCTTGAGGATCACTGAGCCCAACTCCTGAAATGTACATTTTGAAATCATTAGATTTCCAAATGGGTAGATTTGTTAGTCTAGAAGCTTCCTTGCAGTGGTAAGATTTATGACATCTTTTAAGAGCATAGAATTTTTATATGTGCATACTTCTGGTACATTTCTAGATAGACAGGTCTATAAACCTCTAACAGAAAACTGGGTCACTGTCCTAAATTTTAAAGTGTATGTAAGATAACAAACCCCCAGTTGTTCTATTCAGGATATAAAAACTATTTATATTGTTAATAAAGTGTGCCTGGATCAAAGCTCTTAAAAGTTTGAATTTATAAAGTACGTATATGTATTTATCTCATCAGCATCAACTCAGCCTAACTCTGGTCAATTGCATTTCTTTGCTGCATGTGTTTCAGTCTTGGAGGATAACAGGAGGACTGAGGTGTCTCAAATCTATATTGCACATAAATTACAAAGAACAGAGATTGTGCTAATAGAAACTTCNCTATGATTCTATGATTCTTTCAGGCTCTTTTCTACAATTCAGTGGTTTTCTTCAAGCAACAGAGGTAGTGTTCTGCTAAATCCCTAGAAGCATTTGAGGTATGAATATTTCAGGAGCTTGAAAAAAAAGGAAAGAAATATCTATTAACATGGCCTACTGCAGAAATGCAAAGGCACAGGTGTTGAATCACATGAGAAGCATCTGCTGGACCAGCTGTTGCCACCATTTCGTTGCAAGCTGGTGCCCAGGAGTATTTCCTCCTGTGGTTCTCTTTGTTCATTTGGGGAGAATGATAGGTGATTGACTGCCAAGCTGAGATGTGATTATTGCATTAAAGAGTGATTTGGTTGACCTCAGGTGTACCATCTTGTTAGTGACTCCCATATTGGACTGCTGCCAAGACATATTTGCTGGGGAGTGCACAGATTTATTGAGTGGGACAAGAGGGAAAACAATGTCTGTCTGTTATAGTGGAAAATCTATAGGAGCTGTTAACCAAGGTATTCTAGGGGACATAACTAAATGTTCAGCATAGATGAAACCTAGTAATGATGACTAACCTTTGGATTAATGTTAACTTACTGAGTGAAAAAAGCACCTAAGCAGTAATTATTTTTTTTTTTAAGCTAAGAAAGCTGAAATAAAGTAGGAATGCAGTTGCATAGGCATCTGGCCAGCATTTCAGAAAATCAGACACTTGGTGTTTCATTTCTCTTCCTAGAAAGCTGTGACAGAAAGGGATGACTGAGACACGGAAACTTTGAAGAGGTCGCTTGCAGAGTGATGTAATACTGCTGAGTGACTATGCTGTAAATATATCGATAACCAGTTAGAACCTGCTCTAAACTTTTTCTAGCAGTTTATTACAGAATCACAGAATATTAGTCCTTGGAAAGGACCTTGAAAGAGCATCTGGTCCAACACCCATGCCAGCGCAGTACCACCAGTGCAGGTCACACAGAACTCATCCAGGCAGATTTTTAACATCTCCAGTGAAGGAGACTCCACAATCTCTCTGGGCAGCCTGTTCCAGTGCTCTGCCACCCTTACAGTGAAAAAAGTTTTGCTTATGTTCACGAGGAACCTCCTATGTCCTACCACTGGACATCACTGAGAAGACCCTGGCCCTCCTTCCAACGCTTACCTTTCACTATTTATGAGCATGAATGAGGTCATCCCTCAGTCCCCTCTTCTCCAAGCTAAAGAAACCCTCAGCCTTTCTTCATAAGGCAGATGTTTTGCTCCCTCTATCATCTTTGTGGTTCTGCTTTGGACTCTTCAAGCAGTTCCCTGAGGTCCTGTTTGAACTGAGAGGCCTGGAACTGGTCACGATATTCCAGGTGCAGCCTCACCAGGGCAGAGCGGAGCAGGAATTTAAGAACTGGAGACACAAAAAGCTGTAGATGTTGCAAAATTTGCTGTGGCAGTGCCCTATTTTTACCTATTTCCTAAATTTCTTCTAGTGTATTTTCAGAACATATGCTTTAAAAAGAACATCTTTTCATTGTATGATCCCAATCCTGCAAAGAAATTCTGAACTAACGTTAGATTTTATGCTCCACCTCATGTTGCAGGATCAGTTTTGTTTAAACTTTACACATTACCTTTTATCAGGTTCCACTAAGAAGTCCATTTTGCATTTGCAGTGATAAAACCATCTCCACATTTTTATGTGTTAATTCTCCCAGGCTGTTAAAATTGAGTCCTTCAATTCTTAGATTGAAGTTTCCATTAGTATCAATAATTTCATCAACAGCATGAGGAATATGGATCATGTTGCTGCAGAGATGTGTTTTGCAAACAGCTAACCAGTGAGGTAATAGAATTCATTTTACGATAGCTTACTCAAGCAACTACAGAGGCCAAAAGTTTAGCTCTTCCTATTAGTGTTAGATATCAACCTTTGGCACCAACAGTGAAAGGTAAATGTTTAATTTAAACAAATATCCAATTCTCTTTATTAATGGCTTTCCAGTATATATTTGTAATGCTAATGTTATTTTTCCTGGTGCATTCTCCACAATTGGCTGTTAGAAGTTTTAGTATCTTTAATAAAATGTTCCATAAATATCACTACAAAATGGAAAGTTTGATAGCAAACTACAAGCAAAGTGTTTACACCATCAAGGTCATAGTCTAAATGATTTATAATAGTTGTAAATGTTCAATATAGTTGGATGTGTGATCATATGCTCAGTGATACCTCTCCTCTTGGTTTGCTTGCATTGAACACTAGCCACATCTGTAAGAATTATGAAGTGAATGAAATATTTCATTAAGGGTTTTATTTAGACCACTATGATACTAGCACCATACCTATCAAGTAGGTATGTACAGTACAGGCAAATTCAGAATCTTGTTTTACTTCTCAATACTGATATTCATATCTAGAATTACAAAATCTGACTGCTATTTGGCTGTGCTTGTCTGTAGTCATAGACTGGAACTAGGTGATCTTTGGAGATCTCTTCCAACCCCTGCCATTCCGTGATTCGGTGATGGATCATTTCTGCTTATCGATGAGTCTATCTCCTCCTTCCTTATTTTCCTTAGAAATCACTAAGACATTGCATATGAATAACTGACTTCTTAAAGGTGATGTGGCCGTTTGAGTTAGATTCCTACCTCAGACATAAAAAAATTCAGAACAGAGAAACCTGGAGGTGGAAGCTCTGAGGCAAACATTCTAGGGCTAGGCCATAGAATGGCAACAATGGATAAGTGAATATAATTTCATTGGAGCACCAAGAGCTTTATGTCTGGAAGCACAGCTTGGACCTTCCCCTTGCTGCTTCTGCTGCTTTGCCTGTGCCTGCTGCTACCTTCCCCTGCTGCTGTTTTGGCTGCTGCTGCTTTGCCGCCGCTCGACCCCTTCCCCATCTTCCCTCAAGTTATTATATTTCTGTAGTAGTTGTATTTTCCCCTATACTCTTATATTTAGTTTAAACTGTAAGAAATACAATTTTTTTTTTCTGACTTCACGAAAAAATCCGTGTTGTGGTGAGTTTATTCTACCAGGGGAGGGATCCACCCTAACCTGGTACAGGTGACTGAGAGGGAATTAACAAATAAAAGTTTTCCTGTCTTCTGCTGCAGAAGAAATTGGGGGAAAAATGCATATTGTAAAGAATCATAGAATCATAGGATAGTAAGGTTGGACGGGACCTCAAGGATCATCTAGTTCCAACCCCCTGCCATAGGCAGGGACACCTCCCACTAGTACAGCTCACTCAAGGCCTCCTCCAACCTGGCCTTGAGCACCTCTAGGGAGGGAGCAGCCACAACCTCCCTGGGCAACCTGTGCTAGTGCCTCATCAATAGTCTTAAACCTCATTGTAAAGGAAAAATCAATTAGCAATTTCCAGTCTTGATTTTCTTGTATTTGTCAAGTAAGATGGGTAGTCTGAAAAAAGGCTAGGAGTCTTTTCAATCTGTGAGTTGAGGAAGTGGAATAAAGAGTCATAAAGATTCTTATTCCAGCTGTAAATGGAATGTACTTGGCATTAACATTAAATAGATGCAACAAACAAACTTAAAAGGATACTTTAAAAAGTTATTATTTCTCTGACTTTTGAATTAATATGATTTTTGTTAAATGTTCCATGAATGGTATTATGATGAGTTTTCTAGCCACTGACAGCATTTTAGATGAAAGAGTCAAGGTAGGAGAGATTTCAGTTTCCCAGAGCCATCTTCATTTTTGTTAGCATTTCTTTGTATTTTTATATCTAAGATTATTCATCCTAAAACTGGATAAAAAGTGTGCTTTTCATAAAGGAAATGTTTATCATTTAATATGCTGTAGTTATCCTACAGCATAGAGAAGTTGTACATAGTCTGTTTCACTATCTTACAGTTTCCATAGTATTTTCCATATGAGCCATATCAGAATTTCAAGACATAAGCAAAAGCCTCTTACTCCTGCTTCTGGCATTGAGAAACAGATGCAAAGAGTTGTGTGACATTTCTTGTCCTACTTACCTTTCCCATTCTTCTCTGGTTTTTTCCTCTAGAATTACTTAGGAAACTATCTTGTCATACTGGGAAAAAAAAAAAAAAAAAAAAAAGCTTAATGGATTCATAGAATAAATCCAGTTAGAAGAGACTCCTGAAGGTCTTCTAGTCTCAACTCACTGCTTAGAGGAGGTCTAACTAGAATGCATTGGCCAGGATTATGCCTAGCTGAGTCTCAGACAACACCAAGGATGGATTTTTCATCTTGTTCCAACATGTGCTCAATCCCTCTTTTTCTATGACTCCTGAACAGTCTGGTTCCATCTTCTATCTTCCAATCAGTTGTCAACAGCAATAAGATCTCCCCTGAGCCCCATTCCCTCTTCTCTTTATAATTCATGTGTTCCAGCCATGAGCAGCTTATCTGCTCTTCATATGTCTCTCTGTGTTACATCAATGTCTTTCTTGAAATGACCCCACGAATGGACAGGACAGTCCACATGTTCTCTCACATGTTTGAAGTAGAAAGGAAGGATTGGTTGCCTTAACCTGCTAGCTCCACTCTTTCTAATGAAGCCCAGTGTATTTTTGACCTTCTTTGCCATAAGGGCACATTGCTGGCTCACGTTCAGCTTGGCGTCCTACAGGACCTCAAGTTATCTCTGCAAAGGACTTATTCCATTTCAAGTGCAAGAATTTACATTTGCTTTTCACAGAATGGTTGAGGCTGGAAAGTAACTCTGGAGAGTGCATGGCCCAACTGCTCTGTTCAAGCTATGCCACCTAAATCTGGTTGCCCAATACAATGTCCAGCTGTCTTTTGAGTATCTCCAAGAATAGAGAATCCAGAATCTCACTGGACAACCTGTTCTGTCCTCTTTGCACCATCCTTCAGCTGCTTACTATCCCTGAGATTTACTTTTCCACTCTGAATGGTCCCATCTCTCTCTGCCTTTCATCATAGCAGAGATGCCCCAGTCCCTTCATCATATTTATGGCCTTTCACTACATATTCTCCAATATGTTCTCTAATACTGAGGAGGCCAGAACAGTACTCCAGATGTGGCTTTACCAGTACACTCAAACTTTCTGTGTCTAAGTATGTGAGGTTATTTAATGATCTATATCCAAATTAAGCCTTCTGCCTCCTTTTTAACATAATCCCTTCCTACTTGAATTAGGATGCCAGTTTGTTTTTCACCCAAGGAAGCAATATGAATAGCAGTATTGAAGTTGCTGTAAGTCTGATATTTTCTAAAGATGTTATATTTACTCTGTATGCAAAAACCAACACTTGTGAAAAAAAAAAATCAGATGTTTTCAGGAAGTGTCAAAATCACTGCACTTGCAGCCTGCTGTTCAGCACTATGTACCTTGACACTTTCCAGCAGTATGACAGCTTAGTCAGAATTAGTTTCATACCTTTGACATAAGCATCTGGTACTCTCTAACAGCTTTAAAAAGTCTTTAGATTTTGCTTTGACAAAACTTACAGATGGAAAAGGAGTGATATCTGTGGAATTCTGATGTTTTAGCCCTATACTTATGGATTATGAAGTAATGTCTTAGGCAGACTTTCACTGCTTTCAGGATCTCTAATCTATTTACACTTATTTTTCTAATAGTCATGATATATTATGTATTTAAATTGTTAGTGTCTATTCTGGGAAGACAGAGAAAAATGACATTTTCATGTCAACATTACAGTGCCCAACAGTAAATTTTAGGNCAGGTGGGGTCTGAGGAGAGCCCTCTAGCAAGTAGACTGTGGTTTTCTTATTGGAATTCACTGATCAAAGAAATTGAGCAAATGTAAAAAGTGATATTAATAAAAACTTGACAAGCTAATAGATGGTTCATGAAAAGATTATTTCAATTTTTATTACTAAATACTAACCCTGGACCGTAGGACTGTAGTCAAAAGAGTGTATTCTCCTGCTTATGCCTATTGACATAAATGGGAATTTTATCTGTTGGGAGTTATTCCTCCCCCCCTTTTTTTCCCTTTTTTTTTTCTTGTTCCCTATAAGCCTAAATTATGGAATGTTTTCCACTTGCTTTGTGGGTTTAGATACCTGAACATAGTAAAATGCTGAAGGTAATATTACTTTAAAACTGACATTTCTTGGTATGATGAAAGAATTTTATTTCTGACGAAGTTCATTTTATCTTTCATATAACTTGTCATCGTGATCCTTGTCTAATGAAGCGGTGAATCTTATCCAGTAAAACTAGAAATCATCATGATTCTAAGACACTGGTAGTATAGACTCATAGAACTGTTGAGGTTGGAAGACACCTTTGAGATCTCCAACTCTAGAAGCTATTAAATAGCTTAGTACTATTCTAACCAACATCAATTCACAGGCATTTAGCTAGAATATTGAATCTACTATTCAGAGGCAAAATTTGACAATCTTTAAGCTACTAAGGATGAGTAACAAACTCTCACATGTTGTAGTGTTTGGAAGAACTAGAAACATTGCAAAATAAAAATTGTGAAATATTAACATTGAAGAGGAATATTTTTGTTTTCAAGTCCATGCATACTCATGCAGAACCCAAAGGAATTCCCTTGAAACTTTATAAAGGGTGAATATTTACATTGGATTCCATATGTTTTTCTCCCCAAAACACTAATATTCAAATGTAACATCAGTGGATTTGGTCTGCCCTTTATCTCTTTACAATTTCTTCTACATTCTAGGGGAAGGTAGCTGATAAAAGGTAGAAAAAGTGACATACCAATTCATAACAGATTTTTCCACCTTGTGGGAATTAAGGATGCGTATCAGATGATCTCATTCTGCATTTACATTCTCCTAATTGTCCCTCACCTATGAATTTGTGCTCCACTGATCAACTTCTTCAGGTATTCAGAAGTGGCATATGGCATGTGGCTGCCTCCACAAAGGTATCTATTACAATTTTCAGTGCTTTATTTTAACAAGTCCACTTTCACAGGCCTGGCAGACTGACAGTTTTTTCACTGGGTCTTTGCAATTCTGTAGCGATGACGTAAGCTCGGTGAGATATCCTTGAATTCCTGAAATTGCACTGAACATTTACCTACATTCTGCTCAAACAGTTCTCTAGTTTTTCTGGGGGTGTTTTAGGTTGTACTAGTGGCCAGATCCCTGACTTTTTTTTTTTTTTTTTTTTTCCTAATGTAGTAAATTAGCTTGTACAGACAGTAAACTAAAAATTAAGTTCTATTTTCACATAAGTATGTGCAGTCTGGCCATGGAGGTTGGAGAATTATAGCTTGATATTTTGTTGCCAATTATTGATCCTGCTTTGAGAATTTATAGTACCGCATTATACAAATTATATGGAAATTGATTTGTTGTTGGCATGATTGCTCATTATATAGCAGGCTTAATTGGTTTTCCCCTGAATTAAAAGAACCACTGTGTGCCTATATATACACACAGACACTTTTAAAAACTGCATTCATAGTAAGGATACAAAAATCCTTGATTTACAATTAATTATCTAGGCTTTCATATCAATATTGATAGAAAAAAGTAGTTTACTACAGAGTGATATAGTGAGACTCAATTAATTAATGTTAATGCAAAGGGCTGATTTGCCCACCTGGAGTACTGTGTGCAGTTTTGGAGCCCCCAGCACAGGAAGGACATGGAGCTGTTGGAGTGGGTGCAGAGGAGGCCACCAAGATGCTGAGAGGGCTGCAGCAGCTCTGCTGTGAGGACAAGCTGAGAGAGTTGGGGCTCTGCAGCCTGGAGAAGAGAAGGCTTCCAGGAGACCTTAGAGTAGCCTTCCAGGATCTGAAGGGGGCTCCAGGAAGGCTGGGGAGGGACTATTGACAAGGTCTTGTAATGCCAGGACAAGGGGCAATGGGTTTGAAGTGGCAGAGAGGAGATTTAGACTGGATGTTAGGAGGAAGTTGTTTGCAGTGAGGGTGGTGAGACACTGGCACAGGTTGCCCAGGGAGGTTGTGGCTGCTCCCTCCCTGGAGGTGTTGAAGGTCAGGTTNCCATTAGAGGGTTTGGAGTTTCCCAGGCTCTTTTCTCAGGAAGCTATGAGTCTGGCACAGTCTCTGACCTGGTTCCTCTTGACTCCCCATTCAGCAGCAGCCTTGCAGAGGGGCAGGCAGGATGCAATGCCATGGGCAAGGTTGGCACAATGTCAGGCTGGCTGTGCAGGCTGAGTGCCTGCAGGCATTTAGAGCCTGTTCCTGGTTGTGGAGTTCCAGACAGTTCAGGATGCAATGTGGCAGCAGCACCAGACATGAATACAACAGCAGAGAGCACATTGTGTTACCTGCTCATCCCTTTTTATCAGTACAGCCTGAGATTAATGGGCCTTTGGACATAGATTAGCCAATCAGGATGGCACTTTGCCAAGCTTGACCATATTAGGTGAAGCCATAGGCTTGCTTTATCCAAATTTGGGCAGAACACAGGCCTTGCACAAGGCAACTGTGTGTACCTTGCTTACCAGAGGATGCAAAACAAGTCTGGGCAAGCCAGAGTCTTCAGATTCAGTGGCTCCAGGTTCTTTGTCCTCTTTCCGCAGTTGCTTCTCCCCATAGCAGAAGTGGGGAGAGCAGAAAAACATCTCTGGGCATGCCAGGATATATATATATAAGTCTATTTTGGCCTGCTTAGTCCTACCACAACGCTCTCATGACCAGCTGTGATGAGATTACAAGGAAAAGAAAGAACGGCTCATAAAATCACAGAATGACAGGCTGGAAGAAACCTCAAGGCTCATCTGGTCCAACCTCTCTAGATGATAGCATAGTTTAAATGACATAACCCGAAACCCTGTTAAGCTGAATCTTAAAACTCCAATGTAGGGGAATCCACCACTTTTATTGGAAAATGATTCCAATGTCTAACTGTTCTTATTGTGAAAAATTTTCTTCTGAAGTCCAGTTGGAAACTCCTCAGGAGTAACTTATACCCATTAAGCTTTGTCTTTTTCTTGTGACTCCTTGCAAAAAGAGAGACCCCATCCTCGTGATAGCCAACCTTTTTGTACTAGTGCATGAAAAGGATCCCTCAGGTACATGGGCAGTAAGCAGAAGCACAGGGAAAACACAAGTGCACTGCTAAACAGGGCAGGGAAAGTAATTACTAATAAGGCTGACAAGGCAGTGGTTTTCAGTACCTGTTTTGTTTCTGCCCTTACAGGAGTAGTGGCATCCTAGATCACAGGATATAGACCAAGATAGAATCTGTCTCAGAGCGTTAAGACAAGTGGCTGACATTGGTGCAAGGCCACTGTCTATAATTTCTGAAAAGTTGTGAAGATCAGAGGATGTCCTTCATGACAGGGGAAAATGTCATATCCAGATAGAAGAAGGGCCCAAAAGAATACCCAAGAAAGTCTTATTTCAACCTCAGGGAAAGTAGTTGAATAAATCCTCCTAGAAATTGCCACAAACCAATTGAAGCAAGCGATTGGGAAAAGCCTGACCAGCTAGACTAACCAGATCATTTTCTACAACAAAAAAACATCTGTCAATGGGGAGAGAGTAATGGATATTGTTTATGTGGACTTTGGTAAAGTATTCCATATTTTACCACAACCACCTTCTAGATGAACTGGTAATGCTCTATAGGTCATCTAGAAGATGAGTGGAAAATTGGTTAGCAGGCCACATTCAAAGGGTGGAAATCAATGGGTTTTACTCAGGCTGGAAGCCTGTTATAAGTGGGATCCACCAGGGATCCACTGGGGAAAAAAGAAACTCTTAATGAAGCAGTCAGTTCTGCTTGTCCAGCTGGCTAGCTGGTAGGTATGTTTTATGAATTTCACTGAATCATCCTCCATTGATATTAGAAATATAAACATCAACAGCACAAGCAAACATCTAACTTTAGATGTCTGAATCCGCTTGATGGTCTATATTAGAATGTTGTGCTTTCGTTAACAACTTCACCCAGTCAATGCTCAAAGCAACAGGGCTGCCCAAGGATAGTGCAAGAGTATAGTCATAATCATGGAATCATGGAATGGTAAGGTCGGAAGGGACCTCAAGGATCATCTAGTTCCAAACTCCTGCCATAGGCAGGGACACCTCCCACTAGTACAGGGCACTCAAGGCCTCCTCCAACCTGGGCTTGAACACTTCCAGGGAGGGAGCAGCCACAACCTCCCTGGGCAACCTGTGCCAGTGTCTCACCACCCACACTGGAAACAACTTCCTCCTAACATCCAGTTTCAATCTCCCCTCTGCCAGTTCAAACCCATTGCCCCTCGTCCTGTCATTACAATACCTTGTCAACAGTCCCTCTCCAGCCTTCCTGTAGCCCCCTTCCGATATTTATGGTGAAAATAGAGAGAAAGGTGGGGGGAAGGAAGAGGTCTAGAGTCTTTCTTTTTGCATTTCTGGCTAATAGCTCCCAGAGTGATAATTTATACTTTGAGTGACACAAAATAGGGACTAGCTTTCAGTTCGAAAATCACAATGTATTAAGAGGAATAGATAGTTTTAAAGATTTAAATAGATGCTAAAATGATAGAAGAATAAATTATCTGAGTCACTTTCATCTGTTGCTCAGTCTGTCAGAAGATTCCATTAAACTGGAACAGAGGAAGGAGAGTGACGACAGCAGCTTGCCTAAAGCCCTGATTCTGCATTTTAATGGGGTTCCATTTTAATAGCATGGGGCTATTTTAATTAAAATGGGGCATTTTAATAGCCCTTGTAGAAGGGCTGTTAGCTGTACCTATGCAAAATGTTAGCAATGCTTACAAGAGTGTTTTCCCTAGAATTGCTGCCATTTATAATAAAACTGAGCGGAGATTTCTGACTATGAACTAGAAAATCATATTCAGACATTTTAAAGTTTTGTTAGCATTTTTTCTGCCTTGTAAAATTCTTCACAGTTCTGACAAAAACTCAGTATGACTGACCAAAACCACAACTGTGTAGTTTTATTTGCAGTACTTTTTATTTGGTTATCCATACGAAATGATGAAAAAAGGCAAAGCATTTAACTCCAGTATACTTCACTTGTGATTAAACACAATTCTTTTATATTACAAATATTTCAGAATGTGTGCCTTTACCCTGTATTTAATTAGGAGTGGACATGTCCCTGCCTATGGCAGGGGGTTGGCACTAGATAATCCTTGAGGTCCCTTCCAAACTTACCATTCTACAATTTTGGGGAGCACCAATTCCAGCTGCAGGTGCTAAGCATATCAAAATCTGTCTGTCTGAATACCTTTCAACATCCTGGTTTGAATTACAATTTAAATTGAATCTCATTGAATACATTTGTTGAATTAATTTCCTTGGTCATTCACTATGACTGTATCTGAAGACTTATCCAGGCCTCTGTGCACATTTTACGTTACTTTCTAATTCAAACATGGCTAATTTTGTTCAGTTGTGTAAAAGTAGTAGGTAAGACCAGTATGTGGGAGGATAACAAAAAAAACTGCAACAGCCAACAAAATGGATTGTGGACACCCTCACAAAATTTAATTGAACTATTAATATTGGATACTTCAAGGAAACATCTACTGCCTTAAACTTCAGACAGTTTCTTCAATCATTATTGTTTGCTATTGCACATGAATAAACAGAACTATTCGTGCACATGAGAATCAGATGGAAGTTAAAGATGTAAATTTTCTAGTTTGTTATTGCAAGGAAAAATAAAAATGAAAAGAGTAAAAGTAAAAGAAAAAAGAAAGAAAAAGAAAAAGAAAAAAAATAAGAAAAAAAAAGAAAAAGAAAGATAGAAAAAAAGAAAGAAAAAGAAAGAAAAAGAAAAAGAAGATGAAAAAGAAAAAATTCTTAGAAATCTTGAAATTTTTTTTTCTGAATGTCTAAAATTTGCAGAATTTTTAGTTGATTAATGATGAATGAAATCATTCTGGGATAGTATTTTGTTGTTAACAGAAGCCAGGGAAGATTTAGCAGTTCTGCTTGAGATTTCTCTGAGATTTTTAACACACAGTGCTCAAGAGAAACTCAACACAAGATAATTCACTTATTTGGCCTGAAGAAAACTTTATCTTTATTGACAAAGTAAGCAAGCTACTGGTTCCTGCAGTGTTATATTTATTACTATTCTTTTAGAAGAAATAAGCTTGCTGTCACAGAGGAAGGTAAGGCTTCTTGCAGAAGTTTCTGAGATGATCACACATGTCAAGCATAAAATGACATTTTTTTTGCAGAGTTTTGGAGAAGCAAACAAGTACACCATGAATAATATTGGTAAATATTGGAGTGTAGAAGCAGGAAAAAAAATCCTTNTGCTGCCCACACTGCTCTTGCTGCACCCCAGGACTCGGTTGGCTCTCTGGGCTGCACTCACACTGCAGACTCGACAGACTTTCAGACAGATTCATTGCAGTGCATTTATCTGAGCTGTTTAAAATTGACCAAAAGAGACAAGGAAATCTGCATTAACAACATAACATATTAGGTGTTTTAACCACAGTTATTTGGGTTGGTAATCTTTGTGATTTGAACATTTCTGTGAATGCCCTCTGGATTTTGGAGAGTGATTTGTTTCATCCCAACATCCTAATAATTTAGACTAAATATGATTACTTTCGTTCTGATAAATTACATGAGAAGTATAGATCATGACATACCACACCTACTGCATAATTGTGGATTCTCTTGGTAAAAATGTAATACATTTCTGAGATAATAGGAGACCTCTGGTGAAACTGTGAGAAGTATCTTCTTAACTCAGTATCTTAACTCATGAATATCACAATGAGCTGTTTTTGTAGTTCCGATGACCAAAATATGTTATCTCTGCATTATGTACAATATATCTACAGCTCAAAACTTTCATCTAATTAAAGAAAAAATTGTCTTCTCTCATTATAAAGAATAATATTTAGTTAAAAAAATTGCATTGAGCATCTCTACCTTACTTAGTGTTTGACTGTGATATACTGTAGTCCTCTGTGCTGATGTACTGTAGCTGGGTTGTAGTACTGAACAACCCAACAAAGACTAGCTCTCCAACAACCAAGATTTCATATCTCTGAAGATACAGCTCTGAAAATACTCAAATAATATCACTGGCAAAATGTCTTAATAAATTAATTTTTAAAAAATCTTAAATTCTGCTATAATCTAATGATTATGTGATGTGGTAGCCAGCAATGGCTTCTCCAAGGGCAGATCTTGCCTGACAAATTTGATGGCTTTTTATGATGAAGTCACAGTGACAGTGGACAAGGGAAGGGCAATTGATGGCATCTACCTGGACCTGAGTNCTCTCCTCAGACCCCAGCTGCAGTCCTGTGTGCAGTTCTGGAGCCCCCAGCACAGGAAGGACATGGAAGTGTTGGAGTGGGTCCAGAGGAGGCCACGAAGATGCTGAGAGGGCTGCAGCAGCTCTGCTGTGAGGACAGGCTGAGAGAGTTGGGGCTGTGCAGCCTGGAGAAGAGAAGGCTTCCAGGAGACCTTAGAGTAGCCTTTCAGGATCTGAAGGGGGCTACAGGAAGGCTGGGGAGGGACTATTGACAAGGGCTTGCAATGCCAGGACAAGGGGCAATGGGTTTGAAGTGGCAGAGGGGAGATTTAGACTGGATGTTAGGAGGAAGTTGTTTGCAGTGAGGGTGGTGAGACCCTGGCACAGGTTGCCCAGGGAGGTTGTGGCTGCTCCCTCCCTGGAGGTGTTCAAGGCCAGGTTGGAGGAGACCTTGAGTGAGCTGTGCTAGTGGGAGGTGTCCCTGCCTATGGCAGGGTTTTGGAACTAGATGATCCTTGAGGTCCCTTCCAACCTTACCATTCCATGATTCTATGATTCTATGATTCTATGATTTTAAAACATGTCAAGAAGAAAAAAAATGAAACTCATAGAAGTTCCTCAGCAATCTCCCAGGTTTTTCCAGAACCTCTATGATTTAATACTCTCAGGGCAAATGTATAAGAGGGAAAATCAAATGGATGGCAAAATATTGTATGAGAACAATATTTAAAATCTGAGCCGAAGGGATTATTGAACTTTTGTTACAAAATCATGACAGGATTTTTTGGGGTGAAAATCCTCAGAAATAATAGGGGGCTTTGAACCTTTGCTTTGGGAATTTAAAATTTTTTTTGCACTAAACACTATAAATATTGAATATATATACTGAAAGGCAAAAGATTTGAGCACAGAAAGCTTTGAAGAGCTCTAATGCATTGACTAATAAATGATAAATGTTATCCATTTAAGATGTAAGTGTAATAAAACTGAAACTAAAAATTGAATGAAAAAATTAGCTAGTAAGCTGTGAGGTACTTCACTGTACTTAGTATGGAAGAGATTAGGAAAATACTACTAAAAAAAGTTATTAAAAAGCCCTAAACCATAAAGCTTTCAACTCAAAATATTTCTGCAGTGAAGAGTGCGAACAGGACATTAAGTGTCATAGTTAGAAGAATACAGTAAAAATCAAGGAAGGGGACAGTAACCTTCTGCTTATATCTTGTGTCAAATATCATGTTAAAAATAGTTCAAAGTGCTCCAGAGAAGATAAAGAAGATGCAGTTGTGTGGGTGCAGTTTTGGTAGCAGGGTAGAAGGCTACTGGAGTAGGATTCTCTGACAAGCTCCAAGAAGCAAGCCCAGCTCCAAGCTGGATCCCTTCCTGGCCAAGGCTAAGCCAGATTGTACCTCTAACATTGAATCACAGAAACCATAAAGTTGGAAAAGACCTTTTAGATCATTGAGCTCAACCATAACCCAACTTTCCATGTCAACTAAACTAGTGGGGGAGAACTGTTTGAGTGAGTTCAGATTGAGCCTTTAAAGTCCTGTTCATTTTTGCTCTCTGGTGTGTTTGAAGGATTTTTGTAGATAAAAAGTCCCAGAGCATACAATTTGGGCACAAATGAATGAGGAAGATGAGAGATGACTCCTCACTAACCATTTTCAATCGGTCTAGCATATCAATGCTGCAAAAAAAGATGCTTTAACATCTTATATGTATTTTCATTCAGATTATCACTTTTTACACATTTTATTATTGAGGTGATTTATTTTTTAAATAATCCCTGTAATATACTTTGAACAAACTTGCAGATGCTTGTAGCATTCTTTGTTGTCTAGATAAAATTATTACTTATCTGATAGTGGCAATAGTCTAATTTCAATCAGGAGATTGAATCAAATAATCTCTTAATTTCCTTCTAAATATATTCTTTATTACTAGTTTGAATTTAAAGAGAAACTAAAAATTTGTAAGAGATTTGTTTTGTTCTGTTTTGTTTTGTTTCCTCACTTTCCCCAGAATCCAGGATTAAAGATGACTGCAGCTAAAGCTCTTTAAGTGTACAAATAGATATAGATATACAGATCACAGGATGTTTGGAAGGGACCTCTGGAGAGCTTCACGTCCAACCCTGCTGCCAGAGCAGGACCATCTAATCCATTGCAGGTCACACAGGAATGCATCCAGATGGATTTTGAAAGTCTCTTGAGAAAGAGACTCCACAGCCTCCTTGGGGAACCTGTGACCCTTACAGTAAAGTTCTTCCTCATGTTGAGGTGGAACTTTCTGTGCTGTAGTTAAAAAGCACTTTAACAGTAAAGATGTAATACAAGTCCACAGTGTCTTGATGTCAGTCAGAAAAGAAATTCAATGCAATTCCGGGACAAGCAAGTGCAAGATACTCCTGGTCTTACAAAAACAAACAAACCCCAAAAACCCCACCAAAAAAAAAAAAAAAAAAAAAAAAAAAAACCCAATCCACACCAAACCAAACCTAAAAAAGCCAAAAAACCCCCAAACCAACCAAAAGAACAATGAAAAAGAAAACAGAAGAACAACCAACCAGAAATTGTTCCTGACAGTTTGGGAATTTTCCTTATGTGTGGGTTTTTGGGGTTTTTTTTGTTTATTTGTTTGTTTTTGTTGTTTTTTTAAAGTATGTATTTATGAGTCAGAATTAAGAGACTATAGGCCCCTGTATTTCAGGATGACAGGAATTGTTTAAATCAAAATATGAAGCTATTTGTATGCTGAGAATTCTTTTGTGGTTGCTGGACAAATGGACTTTTTACCATTCATACCACTATACATTTCTTAGCTCAGCTGGCTAATCATTATTTCTCCTTCTAACTCATATCTCCTGTAACACAAAACCAATTACTGATCTGCAATTAACCATTTTGTGTATTCCAGGTTGCTCAGAGGATCCCCAAAGCCATCTCAGATTGCTGGAATATACACTTGTGACTGTAATTTTATGTAGTACTGTTTAAATAGTGTGGCAATGGCTGCTTGTAAAAAAAAGAAAACCAAAACAACACCCCCTCCCACACACCCCTAAAAGAAAAAGAAGAGAAATGTGAGTCCCAGGGTTAGAAACTCCTTGCTCCCCAAAGACCAGGTAAAGACTACCTCTTTGCACCTAATATGGCTACATTTTCATTTTGTAACAGAAAATACCTATAGACTGCTTTAGTATTTTATTTCATTGTAAAGATTTTATGTTTCTGTTCTTGAAAGAAAATGATGTATGATGTGTATAGTGTGTTTCTGAAAGTTGGCATGAATTTATCACTAAAATTCATAGCTTATCTTTTTACTGAAAAGTCATGATTAAAATCAAGGTTCAATTTTGATTGGTCACATTCATCCTTCATTAATCTTTTATTTCAGCTTCTGTCTCCCATTCTTCCTGTCCTTATTGCAGCTTTTTCTCTCCATTTGAATTAAGATGTTGGAAAGTTTCCATTTCATAACTTAAGGCTGTAACAAGAGTGGAGATCTTATCAGTGCTTATAAATACATAAAGGGTGGATGTCGAAAGGATGGGGCCAGGCTCTTTGCAGTGGTTTCCAGTGGCAAGACAAGGGACAATGGGCACAAACTGAAACACAGGAGCAGATTTTCCTCATCTGACTGTGAGGAAAAACTGCTTTACTTTGAGGGTGCTGGAGCACACTGGAGCCAGAGAGAGTTATTAATAAATTCTGAACAAAACAGGCAACTATGACTAATTACTTGCATTTCCCATTCCCCACATTTTAGGTTTTTCTAGATCAGTTATTATTGAAGCCAATGTTCTTTCTGTCAAAAAAAGTTGTATTCTTACAGATGTAAGCTTTAAAGACAGAAGGAAACTATTACATGAATAGTTACATTGCAGTTATGTTGAAGGTTGCTAATGCCTGGGAATGAGTTTTGAGAAGCAAGAGGAAGTCAAACTGTTTTTCACTTGCAAGCAGAAGTATGCAAAAGAGCAAAATTCACAAGTCTAATAGAAAACCTGTGTGCAAATTACATCTGTGGAGTTCTAGTTTCTAAATTTCTGATGAATCTCTTTCAAATATTGACATTTCTTTTGGTCATGATTTTCAGACCTACATGATGATTAATTTATTTGCATTTCATAATTATTTCTCCTAAAATCCACTATTATTAGAAAACAAAGAAAAGGGAAACCCCAGGAGAAAAACATTTAGCTTTGTTTCCTCTGCTTAGTGTCCAACATATGATTTTGAGTACGTATCATCTGTTGCTGTATTTGTCGTTGCATTTGACTCTAGGCATCCTTTAAGCACAGGAAGAACATTTTTTTCACTTTTCAGCCTGCAGCTCAGCTGTGTATGATGCTCCAGGAAGAATCAAAGACAAATCACCTAGAAGTGTAAGGATCACTGGATAGGAAGAGAATAGCTTATCTTCCACATTATTGCAGGCCCCCTCATTAGGCATGCTGTTAGAGCGCTGACAACCTGTAGTGGATCAGCAGGCTGTGTCAAGCCAAGCCACATGGGAAATCCAGGTACCACCACTCTTACCACCAGCATCCACTAGACACTCCAGAGCAGGAAAAGCAGCTAATGCCATGCATGCTTCATAGCCCACAACAGCTCCTCTTATTCAAATGGAGTGCTTTCCACCATCCCTAAAGCTACCATCATTGACAGAGTGGAAATGCTTATGCAAGGTGACACTGCAGTGAGACACTGAGGAAGTGAAGCCTTTTGGGTTGTAAACCAGTAGTAAGAACACCAAAGAGACTTCATAATCAACACTGTAATACACATTTCTGATGTTTTCTATAACTTTTGCAGGACCCATGACAAGGTGCTGGCTCTCTAGGAGGATATTTTCTGGATAGACTTGTCCTTCGATTCTAATTCATGACATGACAATAGGAGAAGTTATGTTCACATACTCGGTGTGCTGACATNGTCCCTTCCTACCTAAACCATTCTATGATTCTATGATTCTATGTACCAGAATAGATCAGGAGTAAAAGGGTGGATCATCTTGTACCAGTTTCACCAGAATCACTACAAAATTAAGAAATAACAGTGTCCTCCACTTCTCCAAACCCCCCTGGGCTTAAACTGTCCATAGTCATGCACAGATATCAGCTAAAGTATAGAACTGATATTGTTACTACCTACTGCTTCATTTGCATTCAGCTGGGTGGGGAAAGAAGAGAGATTTTTAGCTCTGGTAGCTGACAGAGCTTGACTTGCTACAGCACAAGTCCCACATCAGACACAAACATGACAGCAAACCCTTCAGTGTGGATGCTTTTTTCCCTCAGTTATTAGCAACACCAGCAGTTTAATCTGAAAGGTATGGGGCATAGTTCTGGCAGTTTAGTTGTTAAGGAGAAAGAAACAATTTCTTCACAGCAACTTGTTTTTTCTGACAATCCATAAACAAAAGGTGCGAGAATATCTTGTTTAAAGCTGAAGCAAGTAAACCAGGATAGTAAAAATAAATTAATGGAAGAATTTACCTAGCAAAGAGGTTTGTTTTCTGTTCTTGAAATAAACTTATTGAAACAGATACAGAAATAGGCATAGAATTTGCTGCAGTGAGATCTTTGGCCCACATTAGAAATAAAAATAAAGATACTAGGTATCTAATTTTCCTGCAAAGTGTCCTTGGCTGCCTTGAACACATTTACAGAATCTTTAGTTTTCTACTAGTGCAGTCCTCTCTTTCTGTATGTAAGTATAAGTTAAGGGCAAGAGAGAGGGAGGATAAACAGATCTCTGGCCTCGTATAGAGGTATAATCTGCACTAGAACATAGTGTTTATGAAAGAAAATATCAATATTCCATCATAAAATATATATATATATATATTAAAGCTGTGCAATGTAGGAAGGTGTAAATGTTTGCCACAATTGAGTATATTAAGCTCACATACTATTTTTTTCATGATGATTGAGTGAATTATTTTATTTCCCTTCCAGGTTAATCTCATTCAGGACACAAGATGATAAAACATGCATTTGTTTGTGATAAGTTCCATGCAATTTTTATAAAAAATAGGATACTTTGATAATAATTTATAAGTAATAAATTACAATGTACTGAAAATACTTCTGCCCATAATGCAATGAAAATCTTCATGTCTCATTAATTTTGGGACAACGCAAAATATTTCAGAGATTACAGTAATAAGGTAATTTATTTGTGAAAACTCAGATACAGTTGATTTAATCTATTGAAAAGAAAGCCATAATTAGAAATTATTCTGGTACTTATGTAGATTTTTCTAGCTTGCCTGATTCTGAAAGTCAGATAATAGGTAGAATAAAATTCCATAATTCATGTTGAAGATAAATCACTTGCAAATACAAAGGTCAGTTTAAGGTATCTGAATGTCTTGCATTTCACTTTATCACAGGTTACTTCATTAAACTTGCTGTGAGGATGTGCCAGTTTGGGGTAGATTATCATGTTACCTGACATCAGGTTATANGATTGTGCCTACCCAGGTGCAGGACCTTACACTTGGCCTTGTTGAATGTCCTGAGGTTGTCTTGGCACAGCTCTGCAGCCAGCATAGGGAAAGATGACTACAAGTAGGCTTCATACTATCTTCTAAGTTGATAAAAATAACCATTCAATCTGATAATCTTGATTTACATGTATGGTCTGTTCAGCTTAAGAATGAATTATCAGGGAATATATTTGTACCAGTACTTTGCACCAAATGGCCTGGTCAGCTTCTGAGATTCCACACATTTAATTTTATTTCCTTCATGAGCTTAACTTTACCTTTTTCTTTTTAAAGTTAATACTGGAATTATTTCAGTTAGCACATAACTGTATGTACGATGACAATGAAAACTGAATGATGTGTTTATAGTTGTTTTACTGGTTTGCTGTGAGTAATGCAAATTAGGACCTCACAGAACCACAGAATGTTAGGGGTTGGAGCAGATTTGCAAAGATCCAGTCCCTCTGCTGGAGCAGGACCATCTAGAGCAGGTCACACAGGAATGTATCCATGCAGGTTTTGAATGTCTCCAGTGAAGGAGACTCCAGAACCTCTCTGGGCAGCCTGTTCCAGTGGTCTGTCACCCTCACAGTGAAAATAGTTTTCTTTGTGTCTACATGGTACCTCCTAAGCTCCAGCTTGCACCTCTTGCCCCTTGTCCTATCATTGGACATCACTTGGAAGTGCCTTGTTCCATCCTTCCTACACTCACCCTTCACCTCTTTGTAAACATTGATGAGGTCACCCCTCAGTCTCCTCTTCTGCAAGCTAAAGTAACCCTGCTCCCTCAGCCTTTCCTCATAAAGCAGACATTCCATTCCCTTCATCATCTCAATGGCTCTGCATTGGACTCTTTCGAGCAGTTCCCTAACCTTCTTCTTGAACTGAGGGGTCCAGAACTGGACACAGTATTCCAGATGCAACCTCATCAGGGCAAAGTAGAGGGGGAAGAGAACTTCTCTACCTACTGACCACACCCCCTCTAATCCATCCCAGGATGCCCTTTGCCTTCTTGGGCACAAGAGCACATTTCTGACTCATGGTCATCCTTTTGGCCACCAGAACTCCCAGGTCCTTTTCTCCAGAGCTGCTCTCCAGCAGATTAGCTCCCAACCTATGCTGGTACATGGGGCTGTTCTTTCCCAGATGCAAGACTCTACACTTGTCCTTGTTGTATTTCATTAAATTTCTTCCCACCCAACTCTCCAGCCTGTCCAGGTCTCATTGGATAGCATGTCAGTCACTCCTCTTTGTTGTGTCGCCAGCAAACTTGCTGGCAGTGCGCTCTGTTCCCTCATCCAGGTCATGCATATGCTGAAATATATACTTCTGCCTTGATTGTGGTCCTTTAAATTAACAGCATTGCAGCTGGTGTCAGAAGGAAAATTATGGTTGGACAGACTCTGCCAAAGATGAAGCAAAGCCCTAGTGCCAAGCTAAAATTAATACTGCTCTGGTGAGACTACATTTTTTGTCAGAGCCAGTAGTGGGAAATGTGATATGAAATCCAACTGAATAAAAGATGCTTTCCTTCTGAAACAGATAGGGTTCTATTTCTTAATTAACACATACACACACAAAAAAGTATCCTTTTCCCAGAGAAAGGGACCAAACTTCTTCAGGGAAAAAAATAAAAAAGGATCATAAATTGACAGTCTCCTAATCAAGGAAAAGATTGCAAGCTAAAGCTTCCTGAATATCTGTTTCAATCTAATATTTATTATTCCTCAGCCACTTTGTTTTTTTCTTATAATCTGGATACTTAAAAACATGATTTTATGATGCAAAGTTTTATAACATGATCCTCTTGGAAGATCTATTCTGACACAGGTTTTGGCAGAACAAGTGGAAGGAATCTACATAAAAGATGAATGTCAAACATGAGATGCAAAATTGCTGCATTGACCATACCTCTGCAATGGTCCATTAATGGCAGGGTTAATGGATGGTATATATTAAGGAAAGTATTAATCTTTCATCATAAAATCTGCAAGTTAATGTGGAACCCCAAATTTTCTATTAACATTCAGTTAGACACTTTTTTTTTTGTTGTTTTTTTAATAAATAGATGATTGTGATCTTTAGAGGCTATGTCACACAGCTTGTTTCCCAGAACTAGGAGAGCCTGAAGACAGTAAATAAGCCTCCTGTGAAAATAGTCTCCAAGCTCAGAAACATCCAGAAGAGGTTAACTGCCTATGATTGATGTTCTGATTGTGCCTACCTGGCAGCCAAGACTGTGCATCAACTGAGAGAAGCAAGAGCCTTTTCTGCAAGCAGTGGGGATGGGCAAAACCTCAGGCAGCCATGGCTTAGGCAGAAGGGCAGCATGCCAGAAAAGTATTCTTCCTCCTGTGCCCAGAAGATCATAATGCCTTTTTCAATCAATTACATGAAAATAGAATCACCAGTGTTCCTCTGCCTTGCCTGCTGTGTAATCCTACCATAATCCCATTTTTCACCAGTGCCACATGGGCAATGCAAATCAACAGCAGGCAGCTTTGGTTTTAAAATACCTTCTTCCATCTAAATGCAGTGTACCCATCTTGGACATCCCTGCCAACTGAATGTTCCCTGAGATATTGATACATGCTATATTCATCTACATTGTCATACAGTGGAAACTTCTCACTTGCATTCCAGTCTTCCTGATCATGTATTTGTCTTCTTAGGAAATTTTACCACAGATTAAATGTCTTATCTGCAACAAGCTCATCTTTGTCTGTCTCCCTACTGACCCCTGCTACTAAGGGACAGTATCAGCTGTCTAGAGTTCATGGTGTTTTGAAATAGTAGTAATCTGGGCACAGGGGATGATACTTCATACATTCACATACCATGTGCTTACATTAGGTCTGTATTACAGTAAATGTAGTTTCTCTATTAAATGTTTGCTTATTGCAAACCTATTGTAGTAAAAATGTCTATTGAGGTATAAAAGAAAAACAAAAAAAGTATTGAAGTTAGAAGCAATATTGTGCACAATTGTGAAGAGGCAATGCCTTGTCTTAGTTTTGTCATCAAGGTATCACACAGGCATTGAGAAATCCTGTGGGAGAGTCCAGGCTCTTACAAGACTGTACATACTATGAGGTGTTTCTCTCCTTTTGCTGTTGAGTTGTCCAGCCTCTTCTCTTAGCAAAGCTCCTTTTTGGGATTTGTCTGGGTCTAGAAGAACTATATTATTCTTCCTCATCTCTAGCTGCAGTGTGCACTCCTGCAGCCATGGACAACCTCTTTTCTCTTTTTTGCTGTCCTCATTGGTTCTATGAACCCCAAGCAGCGCTACAGGCTGGGGACAGAATGGCAGGAGAGCAGCCAGGCAGAAAGGGACCCGAGGGTACTGGTAGATAGCAGCTGATGAGCCAGCAGTGTGCCCAGGTGGGCAGGAGAGCCAGTGGCATCCTGGCCTGGATCAGGAATAGTGTGGCCAGCAGGAGCAGGGAGGTTATTCTGTCCCTGTGCTCAGCACTGCTCAGGCCACACCTTGAGTGCTGTGTCCAGTTCTGGGCTCCTCAGAGAAATGTTGAGGGGCTGGAAGGTGTCCAGAGAAGAGCAATGAAGCTGGTGAGGGGCCTGGAGCACAGCCCTGTGAGGAAAGGCTGAAGAAGCTGGGGAGTGTTGAGCCTGCAGAAGAGTAGGCTCAGGGCAGACCTTATTGCTGTCCACAACTACCTGAAAGGAGGTTGTGGCCAGGTGGGGGTCAGTCTCTTCTCCCAGGCAACCAGCAACAGAACAAAGGGACAAGTCTCAAGTTGTGCCAGGGGAGGTATAGGAGGTGCCAGGGGGTATTAGGAGGAAGTTCTTGACAGAGAGAGTGATTGGCATTGGAATGGGCTGCCCAGGGAGGTGGTGGAGTCCCCGTCCCTGGTGGTGTTCAAGAAAAGATTGGATGAGGCACTACGAAGTACAAATACTTTGTAGATGGTCTTCCATGAGGAAAAAGAATTGCTTTAGTAAACTTTATTTGCCACATGGTAACCTGCCTGACCAGTTCCCCACACTGACTGGGACCTTGCTATCTTGAGACTTTTCTCATCAATCTGGTAATAAAGTTATGGAGGAGGGCAGCAGGCAGAACACCTGTTACTGCACTGATAGTGAGCAGGTTAAAGGATTACATTGGTCTTTAAAGAAGTTCTTGATAATCTGCTTATGCACTCAATACATTGCTATCTATTTCTTAAATTTATTTTCCCCTGTATAGAATAATTTTCTTTAAAGAGTATAAATATATATAAATGCAGGTATATTTAAATACACAGTTTACAGGTATAAATTATTATTTGTATTTAAATCTATTTCTGTCCAGTGAAAAGATTTTCATTTATCTTCATTTCACTTTTTGTGCAAAAAAAAAATTAAAAAGTTGTGAATATATGCAGAATCTGAGCTCCCCTGTGACAGGGAAATGAAAGGACTTTTTGAAAAGGGAAACTCTGCATCTACATCTGTTTTTGTTAATGATCAGAGTGGAGCAGTGTATTTTTTATTTTATCTTGCTTAAATGTGCAAATGAAGCTCTATATCCTTGTCACTCTATGAGAAACTAAGTTATTATGACATACATCTAAGCAATTATACTTGTAAAACACCCTTGTGTGTGAAAATATGCTAATAGTTAAGATTCATTACAACAGACTTGTTACTTGCAGCTTGGTTTTCCAACTACATTTAATGAGATGACCTCATCAATTCTAATGACTCTACAACAGCCAAGGGTAGTATTTTACCAGCATTTTGCATAAGCTATAAATTTCGTCTACCTCAAAAATGGGCGATGAAACAAAGGTGAATTCCAGGCAATAAACAGAACCAACATGTCAGATAGACATACACAACAGTCCTCACCTGTGTGAGCTTGTTGGATTTGTCCAAATGTTTATTCCAGGTGCTGCTACCTGCTCCTGCAGAGTACTGGTATGGTGGGTAATAAGGCTTAAGACAACACTGTTTTACATACAATATGTGTTTTACTAATATTAAATGATCACCAAAATGTAATTTTGACTTAGGCAGGTATGTTTCTACTATTTCTATGCTTAATGTGGCATATAGCCTGCCAATAGCATACTGGCTGAGTACAAAACTAGACTTTGTTGTAAGAAAGTTCAATGGGAATTAAGACACACTAACCTATACCAAGGCTGAATTCGTCCTGCTTTCTGTTTATGGATGGACAGGGAGATAAAAGTTACTATGTAACCCGAGCACACCAGACTTCATTGTATTGATAGATTTTAAANTTAGAGTAGCCTTCCAGGATCTGAAGGGGGCTCCAGGAAGGCTGGGGAGGGACTATTGACAAGGTCTTGCAATGAGAGGACAAGGGGCAATGGGTTTGAAGTGGCAGAGGGGAGATGGAGACTGGATGTTAGGAGGAAGTTGTTTGCAGTGAGGGTGGTGAGACACTGGCACAGGTTGCCCAGGGAGGTTGTGGCTGCTCCCTCCCTGGAGGTGTTGAAGACCAGGTTGGAGGAGACTTTGAGTGCCCTGTACTAGTGGGAGGTGTCCCTGCCTATGGCAGGGGGTTGGAACTAGATGATGCTTGAGGTCCCTTCCAACCTTACCATTCTATGATTCTATGAATATTGAAGAAGACAATGACCATCAACTGGATTCAATACTGTCCAAATAGCTACAGAGACTTTTGAAACAGAGGAGTCAGCAAAGCCAATCAAAACACAAGGATCTGGAGTGATTGTGAGAAAACAAGAGCAGGGAAGCAAGGAAGCTGATGGTGTGGTTCAGGCCCAGCCTCCAGCCAAACCCCGCTTAGCTTCTCAGACGACTTGAAGACAATCACAAGAAAAAGGCAAAAAGCCCTGGGCTGAGATGAGGAGAGTTTAACAGAACAGCACAAAGAGATAACAACAATAAAGGAGAATACTGACACTACTGACACAGTGCATACAGCCAGTGACACAAACCCCAGCACCTGCTGCCTGGCTGCTGCCATGTTAGACTCACCTGCTCTTGCCCTGGCCAGCCCTGCCCTGATACAGCAGACACGACTTCACTATGGCATCAAATACACACTGGCTGGTTCAGCTGCCCACTTCTTGGGAAAGGGGAAAAAAAGCCTAACAGAAATAAACAAATCAAAACCAGCCCCCCCAGGGTATCCCAACCCAGAACAGCCAAATATGGCCCCACAGAACTGTGGGCTCTGCCTGGGCCCAGCAGCACAGAGCTCACCGCAGGCATCCCTAGCCCTGCTGCCTCAGCTTGGTCATGTCCAGGCACGGTCCCACAGGCCCACACAAGGGATGGGGGTGCAACCCACAGTGCCCATGAAAGGCTGAAAGGCAGCACCTGTTTGGGATTAGTAATACAAAGCATTTAGAAATCATAGAATTATAGAATACCAGGTTGGAAGGGACTTCAAGAATCATCTGGCCCAAGCTTTCTCCTCAAAATCACCATCTAGAGAAGATGGCCCAGCACCCTGTCCATCTGAATCCTAAAAGTGTCCAGTTCTGGGGACTCCACCACTCACTGGGGAGATTATTCCAACTGCTCATTGTTCTTACTGTGAAAAACTCTCCCCTGGTGTCTATTCAGGCTCTCTCTTCGCAGCTCTGGAGGCTCTGCCCTCCCTCTGTGCCTGCAGCACAGGGAGTGATGGGGAATGGCAGTGTCCCAGCAGGGAGCATGGCAAGAAGTATTTTTCTAAGCCTAACATTTTGTAGCTCTCTCGTCTGTGCTGTATCTGTTACATTGCTGATATTGATGCTAAATTTGTAGTTCACTGATTGTTGATTACTTATGTGTTGATAATAAATCAGTAAACAACTCTGATTCTTGGATCTGAAAGGATTGGACCTTTTTTCCCAGGGACAACACTAAAGGTATCTGGCTTAGGACTAGCCTGTATGAGTCCTCCTAGTTCTGGGCATATCTCAGCTGTAACACAGATATTTCTAGCTGGAGAGATTAGAAATAGAATGTCACCAAAAGTAAAACAAAACAAATATTTGCAATTAATGGTTATATTAACTTACATGAAATCTGGCATATAGGGACTTAAGTGTGGCAATATGCACTATAGATATTTTTATTAGCATTTAAGATGACTTGGGCAATTTAATTTGTTTCTTCAGACATAAGAAATACAGATATCTCATAGTTTATAGCCCTAATCAGCATGCGAGCAGATGTACTTCTCCATGAGATTGGTGTTTTGAAGGCAGTTAAGCATTATTTATTGGCCTGGTTTGAGATAGAACAGAGCTAATTCTGTTCACTGAGTTTACTTTGTAGGTCATGCTAAGTGACAGCACTTTCTGAAGTTAATGGCATATTTTTGCAGACACTGTCTGCTTCTGCAAGTGATAGCATTCAATGTTTGTAGTTCCTATCAAGGATTGGCATGCAGAAAGGCTTTTGCTTATACTTGCCCCTTTGGAGACCAAGGTGACTGTCAAATTCGTGTATTGCATTTGGGGTGCAGTAAGGTCATATGGGGAGGAGTGGACAGTACAAGAACCTGAACCCAATCAGTGAGGTATTCCATTCCATGTATGTCATGTTCAGTATAAAGCTGAAGGATGGTAATGTTTAAGTCAACTTCTTCAATGGCCAGCATCTGATAAGGATTCATTATCTGATGATCTGATAAGTGTCCATTCTGCCTTCAATCCTGATCCATGTTCCTGAACACAATTCCCATCTGCCGCTGCGTCAAGTTTGGGCTTCCCCAGTGCCTCCCCACAGCACTGGTGGTGACATCAGGGAGGTTGGATCCGATATTGGTTTTGTATAATTTGTATATATTTAATTTTATGGCTATTATTTTCATTAAAGCTGTTATAGATTTGTTTTTCAACTCTGGAAGTCTTGCTCTCTTATTCCTTTCTCTTCCCCTTTAGAAAGGGGAATGGGTTAATGGAGAGCATCTGTCATTTGTTTAGAGGCAAGCCCAGCCGAGCCCTAACCCTTGACATGGATGCAGAAATCCAACTCAGTCTAACAGACTTGTGCACTTGTATCTCCTTTAAAATTGCAAAATTATATACACTGTGCTAAATAATTGATTTTCTAAAAACATGTGATGAGAAACAGAAAGCAGAAGCTAGCCTTTGTGCATCTCCTGTAGTTTAGTCCTTGGAACCACTGAGGAGTCAGCCTAATGAAGACTGGCAGTATCACGTTGTCATGCTGCTCTTCTCTATTCTCCTATCACTGTTGTTTTAAACATTTTTTATGACTTATTAACACTTGTCCACTTGCCAGAATGTTCTTTTGAACTTTAAATTGAAGATATCTTGCAGTTGGCATCTTGAAGAATGCAGCTGCAGTCCAGCTTGTGGATACAGCAGAAGAGCCAAAGAGGTAATGGAAAGAGAGGGGCAAAAGCAAAGCTGTCATGTTGTCATGCCTCCATTAAAACACACTGCATTATTTACAGTACTCAACTGATGTAATTTAGATTGGAACATGATCAAAATTAGACTGTGTGTTTTAAATAAAAACTGAGGGTTTGGTCATGTTCCAAATAAAATTACATTACTAGGGTGCTGTAACCACTGCGGTGAATTTTAAAGGAAGCACTAAAACATGACTTTTTCTCCTGCTCTCTGCTGTCCTCCTCTCACCTCTTATAGGATTCAAGATTCTCACAAACTCAAGGTCACAATCTGGAGAAGAATAATGACATTTCAAAAGTGTTAATTGGTGACAAAAATGTTGTTAACAAGACTATTAATGAAATTAAGTATGAAAAAGCTCCTTTTTGTTGTTTGAAATGTTACATTCTAAAGGTGCAATCAGTAATGAATTGATGAGGAAGTGTTGCAACTTCTGAAATAGAGCCTCCTAGGTGCTGCAGTCATAGCACATTTCAGGGAAATGACAGACATAGTAATTTTCCCTGTCTTTTCCCAACTACTTTCTCTTTCTTTCCTCCAATAATAGCATCCTGCCTCTGAGGCAGCTCTGGCCTTGTCATATTTCTCTCACCCTGCATGTAAAGGAATCAGATTAATCAGGTTAAAAAACAAAAATTTCCAATGCTCTGTTTTAAAAGTTTATATTTAGGATCTTTTGTACAGGGTGTCAGGTGATAGCCACTGGAACGGGTTGGAGTTTTTTCTCAAATGGTTGATCTTGAAAGTGGCAGTTTTTGACATTGCAGCAAAAGATCACAGAAAATAAGACAGATAAGACATAAATATGAATTTCCCAGTGCAGCCTGGTCAGGCAGTCATCTGGGTATGCAAGAGTTTCAATACAAATAGATTCCCTGGCTTCCAGTAGACCTTAGAGTAGTCTTCCAATATCTGAAGGGGGCTACAGGAAGGCTGGGGAGGGACTATTGACAAGGTCTTGCAATGACAGGACAAGGGGCAATGGGTTTGAAGTGGCAGAGGGGAGATTGAGACTGGATGTTAGGAGGAAGTTGTTTGCAGTGAGGGTGGTGAGACACTGGCACAGGTTGCCCAGGGAGGTTGTGGATGCTCCCTCCTTGCAGGTGTTCAAGGCCAGGTTGGAGGAGGTTTTGAGTGACCTGTGCTAGCGGGAGGTGTCCCTGCCTGTGGCAGGGGGTTGGAACTAGATGATCCTTGAGGTCCCTTCCAACCTTACCATTCCATGATTCTATGATTCTGTATTCATGAGAACATGTACTGATGACAAGAAATGTATGACACTGACTTTTTCTCATCATCTCTGGCAAGAATAATTTGGAATCAAGGTTTTAAGCATTTAACTTTCTGAAGATTAGTAAAATGTTTAACTTAATTATTGAAAAGGTATTCTTGAAAATAATTGTTTTTATATCATTGTTAGAGGTTCATATATGTTTTTTTAATCTCACTATTGTAAATCAACCTTTATCTTTTCAAAAAATTGTTGCTGTACAACTGTGCAACTTGTGAAGTTAGCAAAATTGTGATTGAATTTATGGATATTGTTAAAGCTGCTGTCAAAATATGAAACTATTCTAGTATAAAAGTCACTGGACTAAAGGTAATTCTAGGAGAAGATTAAAAAATATTTATTAAAGACTTCATACACAATGAAATCTCATTTTTAGCTGGGCTTTAAAACGTACAAAATATGATTTTTTTTTTCACTTATTGCTTTACAACATGTAAGGAGTAGAAAACAAAACAAAACTATTCTCAGTCTATTCCCCAGTTCCTCATACTAGTAAATCAGGCTCTGCATTTACCAAAGCTATATCCTTTTCTATCTTTCCCCTTCCCTTATCCTCTGGCGTCTCATAGTATAAATGAAAAATAAATTGGTCTGGATGTAAGGTAATGAACATTAACAAGAGATTTGTTTTAGCTCATTTATCTCAAAACTCTCTAAATGCTGACATTTCCTCAATTTCAAATGGTGTTCAGAGTTTTAAGTTAATTTTATGAATGGCATTGAAAAGTTGGATTAAAACTGTTAGTGGAAGGTCACATTTTTTTTTTGTAGGCTTCCAATGGTATTAGAACAGTAACAATTCAGGGAGTTTCAAAAACAAATTGTTATGGTCAAAACCAGATTGTGTAGCTATTACAGAAAAAAACCCCAAATTATTTCTTTTGTACATACTCCAAGAGTCAGCCTTTTAACTCCACTTAAGCACAAGACCTTAAATAAAGATGAGAGTGTTCCATCTGATGACCTAACCAAATTTATTTTTATGGGGTTTGGCAGTGGCACAGGGCATTAGAGTATGCTGGAGCAACAGGCTGAGCAGCTCAACACAGAGTGGGCAACTGTCTGCTACCAATAAACCACTCTT
>WBNM01046284.1:5473-27156 GCA_013399055.1 Ramphastos sulfuratus | reverse complement strand
CTTCTGTCATAAGTTACTCAGGACGTTGGTGGCGTTCAGTAGCACATCAAGGGCTGCATAAATGTACAGGCACACATCCTTTGTTTTGATAATTTGCATAAGCCAGAAGAAATATCCAACAGCTTTGGATCTGATCTGAATTAATGCAAAAAAAAAAATATTGCAGTCTTCTGTCATAAGTTACTCAGGATGTTGGTGGTGTTCAGTAGCACACATAAAGGGCTGTATAAATGTGCAGGAACACATCTTTTGTTTTGATATTTGTATAAGCCAGAAGAAATATCCAACAACTTTGGATCTGATCTGAATTAATGTAAAAAAAAAAAAAAAAAGTATATTGCAGTCTTCTGTCATAATTTAGTCTGGACATTGGTGGTGTTCAGTAGCACACATAAAGGGCTGTATAAATGTGCAGGAACACATCTTTTGTTTTGATATTTGTATAAGCCAGAAGAAATATCCAACAACTTTCCAGTGAATGGCTGGAAGCTAGAATTCAGTGGGTTCATAAATTTGGGTAATCCTGAAAATATTTTTTTTTTCCCCTCTCTTTTTTAAATGGCTACACCTGACTGACAGCTTTTCAAAAGAGCTGGTTTTCTCCTAGGATTTCCAGCTCTATGTGGTTCCCCTAAAGCCAAAAATAGACTAAAGAAAAACATTTCTGCAAATATTTCGGTAGGAAGGAAGGGCAGAGCCACAAGAAGAAATTAAATACAATAAACAAGTAAAATACAAATTGACTTTTTCAACCATAAAAATGGCTCAATTTTAAGCTTATACAAAGACAGAAGTTTGTCCTGAACCTCCATCGATCATTTTTTCTGTCTCCCCAAAATAACATGCAGGAGATCTGTGGGTAAGGTTTGTGTGGAAGATCTGTGAAGGGTTTTCCCCGTACTTTCCCATTGGCCTGCTAATTGATGGTATGAAGCAATGAAGGTCTCGTGTTCTGTGCTACAAAGAGAGAGCCTCATTTTCTTCCTGAACTCTTAGACTGAAGGAAATATATTTCCTGTTTGGTCTTGGTGGAATGTAACAAATAGTGCTGGTGAGAACTTAGTTATGCCAGGAATTGCATCTGTTTAACAGGGCTTTAAGAAGTTGCAGATGCTCAAGTGTTTGGTTCTTATATAGCTGGGTCTTGGCAGGGATGCTACACTTAAGAGCTAAATAAAAGTGTAAATTGTGTTAAACCAGCATTTTCCTCACTATCTCAAGTGTAAGAAACCTTCCTCTGCTTTGTGTTTTGCCCCAGTACTTCAAATTCATTGCAAAGTCTTCCTTGCACTGTGATTTATTTATACAGGCAGAACCTGAACAACAAAAGGTCACTGTAAACAAGGTGACATACCAGCAATAATGGTAAAATACCTTTTTAAATTTTAATTCTTATTTTTATTCTAATTTTTATTCTTATTTTAATTCTAATTTTAATTTTTATTCTAATTTTCATTTTCTCATTTTAATTCTTATTTTTATTTTTATTCCTATTTTAATTTTAATTCTTATTTTTATTTTTATTCCTATTTTAATTTTAATTCTTATTTTTATTTTTATTCCTATTTTAATTTTAATTCTTATTTTTATTTTTATTCCAATTTTAATTTTAAGTCTCATNTAATTTAGTTTTTAATTTAAATTTGAAATTTTGACATTTTAAAAAATATTTTAATATGATGTAGAAATTTTATATATAGGATTGTGAAGGTCTGATTTGTTTGTTGTTTTCTTTTCTAGCCTCTCTAAACACTCCTCTAGATCCATCTCTGTTTTCAGTTATCGTTAGCATTTTGTGGCACTTGTGCATACGCAGGGGGTCCAGTTGTCTTTTTTCAGCAAAGCAGGGTTTGAGTGCCACAAACCCAGTTCAGCCTGAACTTCTGTAAATGTCAGGACACAAGCTTCACTTCAAACACATCAGTTTCTAAATAGCCTCGTTCAAATTATTTGGACTAGTCTCAAGATGTGGGGAAGTACTTTCTAAAGTGCCTGCAGGAGCAGGGCTTTATATGCTGAACTATTCTTCACTCGCTCCTCAAATGTGCTGTGAATGCAGTCCTGAAAGAAGCTTTGCATATTGGTTATCTATGTGCAAGACATTTTCCAACACATTAGGAAAAGAATGTTAGGTTAAAACAATGTGCTGGTTTGAGACTAATTGGAATATGAGAGAAATTCAATCATTGGCTGTGAAAAGAAAATGATGAAGTCTATACCATTCATTGGTTTGCTGAGGGGGATTAAAAGCTGAAATTGGTTTGCTGAGGGGGATAAAAAGCTGAAATACAACAATTTGTCCCACTCTCTGTCCTGGGATGTTTCCCTATTCTTTTCCTCTTCACTCTGCTCTAGTATCTCTCTACTAACAAATAACAAGTCAGTTTTGGTTGGAGATAGAGAGGGAGAAAGAGGGGGTAGCTCTGAGCCCTTCTGGGCAGTTTTTCTTTGTCCAGGAGGGAGTTTGGATTTCTGTAGCATTTCTAATTTGTATATAATTGTAAATACTTGTAAATATCTTGTGTATATATGCTTGTGAATTTTTGCTGTGCTGTAAATATAGCTTCATCCTACTTCCAAGCTATCTCAGCTAGTCTGGTAAATTCCAATAGGGGTGTTCCTAACCCATCACAAACAAAAATGTTAAACTTCATACCACAACAAAAATTAATCATAAAAATCTAGTGATAATACATGCACAATTAGAATTTGAATATGTGTCATAAGCAAATAATGCTTTCTAAAATCATATGAAACACCACGGTTGGAAAAGGCCTNAATGCCAGGACAAGGGGCAATGGGTTTGAAGTGTCAGAGGGGAGATTGAAAGTGGATGTTAGGAGGAAGTTGTTTGCAGTGAGGGTGGTGAGACACTGGCACAGGTTGCCCAGGGAGGTTGTGGCTGCTCCCTCCCTGGAGGTGTTCAAGGCCAGGTTGGACAAGGCCCTGAGTGACCTGTGCTAGTGGGAGGTGTCCCTGCCTATGGCAGGGGGTTGGAACTGTCTGAGCTTTGAGGTTCCTTCCAACCTTACCATTCTATGATAAGCCCACCACTAATACATGCTCCTAAGCACAACATCTTCATATCATTTAAATGCCTCTAGGGACTCAATCATGTCCCTGGACAGACTGTTCCAGGGATTGATAACCTTGTCATTGAAGAAGTTTCCTCTGATATCCAATCTAAACTTCCCCTGGCACAATCTAAGGCTGCTTCCTCTCATCCTGTTTCTTGTTACTACAGAGACCAAGCCCTACTCAGCTCCAATCTCCCTTCAGGGACTTGTAGAGAGCAGGAAGGTCTTCCCTCAGCCTTCTTTTCCCTAGACTAAACAACCCCAGGTCACTCAGCCATTCTCACAGGATTTCTACCCTTTACCAGCTTTGCTGCCCTTCTCTGGACCCACTCCAGCACCTGGATGTCTTTTAAATCTTCCTACCAATGGGAAGAAAATGAACCTATTATTCTTTGAAAGTAAATATGTTCATTTTGCAGCTCAAATCTGAAATGAGAGACAAGGCAGGGAAGGTAATTTTTGTGGGGTTTTTTTCTTTGTTTGTTTTTGTTTTGGTTTTTGTTGTGAGGCTGTTAGTATTTTTTTATGTTCCTTTGAATTCTCAGACCAAAACAATGAAAAGTGACCAAAACACACAATGCACAATAGCCTTGATGTGATATCTGCTAACCCTGCAGCTTTTATCCAGGGCAGTGCTATGTATTACATGTTATAGAATCATAGAACCATAGAATCAGTCAGGGTTGGAAGGCACCACAGGGAGCATCTAGTTCCAATCTCCCTGACACGGGCAGGGACACCCTACCCTAGATCAGGCTGCCCAGAGCCTCATCCAGCCTGGCCTTAAACACCTCCAGGGATGGGGCCTCAAACACTTCCCTGGGCAGCCCCTTCCAGGCTCTCACCACCCTCATGTTGAAGAACTTCCTCCTCACCTCCAGTCCGAATCTCTGCACCTCCAGCTTTGCTCCATTCCCCCCAGTCCTGTCACTCCCTAAGAGCCTAAAAAGTCCCTCCCCAGCTTTTTTGTAGCCTCCTTCAGATACTGGAAGGCCACAAGAAGGTCACCTGGGAGCCTCCTCTTCTCCAGACTGCACAGCCCCAACTCTTTCAGTCTGTCCTCATAGCAGAGCAGCTCCAGCCCTCTGAGCATCTTCGTGGCCCTTCTCTGGACATGCTCCAGCATCTCCACATCCCTCTTGTCCCAGGGGCTCCAGAACTAGATGCAGTACTCCAGGTGAGGTCTCACCACAGTGGAGTAGAAGGAGAGAATCACCTCCCTGATCCTGCTGGCCACAACATTTTTAATCCAGGATGCCATTGGCTTTCTTGGCCACCTGGGCACTCTGCTGGCTCATACTCAGATGCTTGTCAAGTAGAACCTCCGGGTCCATTTCTGCCAGCAGCTCTCCAGCCACACTACCCCAAGCCTGTAGCATTGCTTGGGGTTGTTGTGACCCAAGTGCAGCACCTGGCATTTGGCCTCATTGAAACTCATCCCATTCATGTTGGCTCATTGATCTAAGCCTATCCAAGTTCCTCTGCAGAGCCTCTCTGCCCTCATTCAAATCAACACTGCCACCTAACTTGGTGTCATCTGCAACATTACTGCTGACACTCTCTGTGCCTGAATCAAGGTCATCAATAAAGATGTTAAACAGAAGTGGTCCCAACACAGATCCCTGAGGAACACCACCAGTGCCAGGCTGTCAACTGGATTGAACTCCACTGACCACCACTCTCTGGGCCCTCCTGTCCAGCAGTGCTTTATCCAGGAGTCTACCCTTAGCCTTCTCTTTACAAGGCTGAACAAGCCCAGTTCTCTCAGCCTTCCTCCATCTGACAGGTGTAAGCAAGCAAGCAATTGTTTTCAACTAAAGCTTTACACTTCTATTAATACAACCTTTTCCTAACATTATCGATCTGAAGCCTATTTCCACACAGAGCCCTGCAGGATCCACACACAATGGTATTTTTATCTTATTTTAAAGAGTATTTTTAACTGTTCAGAGTGTATTGGTGAATGCTTCAGAACACCCAAACAGAGTTAGATAAGCAAAGAGAATTAGGAGAAACAAAGGTTGGTGTTCTCCCATTCCAACTGACTCAAAACCCACATCTGATCTCTACATACAAGATGTGGGACACAATACAGAGTTAGTAGCAGTCAATAAAGAGAGAAATGGGCCTGAGATCATGTTCAGCAGATCAAGGGAGGTTCTCCTTCCCACCTACNGATTCTTCTCCAAGGGATATATTGGTTGAATCCCCATCCCTGGAGGTGTTTCAGAGGCAGAGACACAGTGCAAAGGGACATGGTTTAAACCCAGACCTGGAAGAGTTAGAGAATGACTGAACTTGGTTATCTTAAAGGTCTTTCCCAACCATGATTCTGTCTAGTTCAGGGTTTGGTTTATATTAGCTGTTCAATGATTTAGGTATGGTGCTAAGTACAGTCTTTATACAAACTGCTAAATATGCTTTCATACAGATGGGTATTTTATGTAGTGTGTGATGCTAGTACACCACACATTCTCACTTGGATTATTTCTTCTGAATAATGCCAGGAATCTCTGAAGAACCTTTCAGAAGACAGCTTACAGCAGTTGTGCTTCAGGCAGAGGCTTATTTCAAGACTGATAAAAGGTCTGCAATTATTTCTCCTAAATTTAATTGAATTATTTTCAGAATGCATTTCTCAGGTGCTGCTGAATACTTTGAAATCCAACATACCTCAGTATAAATAGGTTCATTTTTCCCTTGGGAGCCAACAAGCCAATCAACAGTGTAATTCATAAAAAACAGCTGGAAATCTATATTGGATTTGAATGTTTAAAATAAATTCTGAAACACAGACAAGCTTGATCCAAAAATAGTCTTTTAATAATAATAAATATTATGTTTGCTACAGTCTAGTGACTTTTACCAGAGCTGGTGTGGAGATTGTACATTTGGGTACTCTTGAATGCTTTACACTGGCTTTACCATAGATCTGAAAAGAACAAGTTAGTCTGTAGCTCCTCCAAGAACAAACAACCTCCTGGATTGTTCCTTATCCTAAATTAAACCAACAATACACAACAGTATTTCCTACTATGCAACTTAGCTTAGCTGGTTTGGACTCTCAATGTGACTTCCAAAATTTTCAAATGATGGAGAACTCCAGAGAAAGTGTTAGTGAGTTTCTTTTGTAGGTCTGTTCCTTGTGTGTGCCAACATACATGTCCTACAAATACTCCAGCACAAAGGCATTACCCTGATGCCAGTTCTGCTCCACCAACAAATGACAAATCTGTGTAATCTGTGGATTACAGGATTCAGGAACCTTGCACTGGAAAATACACAGATAAGAAGTCAAACAGTGGATTCTCAGTGTTAACTACAAATAAAGGTTTGTTACCTGCACATCATACATCTACCTCCACAGCACAATATATAGATTGCACAGCACATTCTACCTGTACCACCTCAACTCCATGGTGCCTAATTCAAGGAGGAAGGAAGCTACTTTTTCCAAGTAGAATTATGTCATCCTTACTCCTCTTATGAAGAATCACTACAGGAGGACAAAGGCTCTGTTAATCTATCTGCCTTTCATGCACACTCCCACTGAAAGGTAAGCTCTTTCCTAAAAGCTAACAAACTAAGGAAATGGACTACCTCTATAAATATATTGTATTAAAAATGCTGTGGCCAGCAGGAGCAGGGAGGTGATTGTGCCCTTGGACTCAGCTCTGGTGAGGCCACAGCTCGAGTGTTGTGTTCAGTTTTGGGCACAGCAATACAAGAGAGATGTGGAGGTGCTGGAGCAGGTCCAGAGGAGGGCAACAAAGCTGGAGAAGGGCCTGGAGAATAAATCTGATGAGGAGAGACTGAGTGAGCTGGGCATGGTTAGTGTGAAACAGAGGAGGCTGAGGGCAGAGCTCATTGCTGTCTACAGTTAACTGAAGGGACATTGTGGAGAGGCTGCTGCTGGGCTCTGCTCACAGGGAGTTGGAGACAGAAGAAGGGGGAATGGCCTCAAGCTGAGGCTGGGGAGGTTTAGATTGGACATTAGGAAAAAGTTTNTCCTGTGAGCCTGTGATCAAGTCTTTGCAAGGAGCATTGTCTATGTACATTCAGAATTCATAACCCTGAATGTCTTCCTTAAGGTAGACATCTAAAGAAATTCCTCCACGTAAAGCACAGAGTTATTCTACTAACCCAATTCTTCTAATCCATTCCCTATAGTACCCATTCAAGATGTGAAAGACAACATTCAATATTCTTATCTGCATGACATGATTTATTAATGTAAAAAAAAGAGAGAACAGGAGCATCACCAGAAGGCTGCAACATTTAGAATGCCACATAAAGCTAATCCTTAAATCTGAAATTTCACCAGGATTAAGGAACACTTCAATTTAATTTACATTTGGAACTTCCTACAGCATGGCTTAGGTGACATTTAAACACATAGGCTTTACACTCAGATTCTTCTCCAAGGGATATATTGGTTGAATCCCCATCCCTGGAGGTGTTTCAGAGGCAGAGACACAGTGCAAAGGGACATGGTTTAAACCCAGACCTGGAAGAGTTAGAGAATGACTGAACTTGGTTATCTTAAAGGTCTTTCCCAACCATGATTCTGTCTAGTTCAGGGTTTGGTTTATATTAGCTGTTCAATGATTTAGGTATGGTGCTAAGTACAGTCTTTATACAAACTGCTAAATATGCTTTCATACAGATGGGTATTTTATGTAGTGTGTGATGCTAGTACACCACACATTCTCACTTGGATTATTTCTTCTGAATAATGCCAGGAATCTCTGAAGAACCTTTCAGAAGACAGCTTACAGCAGTTGTGCTTCAGGCAGAGGCTTATTTCAAGACTGATAAAAGGTCTGCAATTATTTCTCCTAAATTTAATTGAATTATTTTCAGAATGCATTTCTCAGGTGCTGCTGAATACTTTGAAATCCAACATACCTCAGTATAAATAGGTTCATTTTTCCCTTGGGAGCCAACAAGCCAATCAACAGTGTAATTCATAAAAAACAGCTGGAAATCTATATTGGATTTGAATGTTTAAAATAAATTCTGAAACACAGACAAGCTTGATCCAAAAATAGTCTTTTAATAATAATAAATATTATGTTTGCTACAGTCTAGTGACTTTTACCAGAGCTGGTGTGGAGATTGTACATTTGGGTACTCTTGAATGCTTTACACTGGCTTTACCATAGATCTGAAAAGAACAAGTTAGTCTGTAGCTCCTCCAAGAACAAACAACCTCCTGGATTGTTCCTTATCCTAAATTAAACCAACAATACACAACAGTATTTCCTACTATGCAACTTAGCTTAGCTGGTTTGGACTCTCAATGTGACTTCCAAAATTTTCAAATGATGGAGANGTGAGGCCACACCTCGAGTGTTGTGTTCAGTTTTGGGCACAGCAATACAAGAGAGATGTGGAGGTGCTGGAGCAGGTCCAGAGGAGGGCAACAAAGCTGGAGAAGGGCCTGGAGAATAAATCTGATGAGGAGAGACTGAGTGAGCTGGGCATGGTTAGTGTGAAACAGAGGAGGCTGAGGGCAGAGCTCATTGCTGTCTACAGTTAACTGAAGGGACATTGTGGAGAGGCTGCTGCTGGGCTCTGCTCACAGGGAGTTGGAGACAGAAGAAGGGGGAATGGCCTCAAGCTGAGGCTGGGGAGGTTTAGATTGGACATTAGGAAAAAGTTTTCCATGAAGAGAGTGGTCAGGGACTGGAATGAGCTGCCCAGGGAGGTGGTGGAGTCACCCACTCTGGATGTGTTTAAGGGTGGTTTGGATGTGGTGCTTAGGGCTATGGTTTAAGGTGAATTTTGCAGAGTAAGATTCTAGGTTGGACTTGATGATTCTGAGGGGCTTTGCCAACCTGGGTGTGTCTGTGATTCTGTGATATCTAAATATATAGGAAAATGTCTCCATCTGTTTTCTCCCCAGGCAGGTTCTTTAGAGTACAACCTAATTCCCTTTTTAAACCCAAACAGCATTGCTGCAGCTGGACAGCACAAAACCCAATGCCAAAATACACTTCAGGGAAAAAAAAAAAAAAAAAAAAAGTAGACAAACTGAAGTCCCAAAAGTGAACTATTATTTGGTTTCAGAAGATAAAAGGGAAGAAAACAACATCAGTGAAACAGCTTCATTAACAAGTGTATTTCTTCAAACTTCCACTATGTCAAGCCATCTATAAAGATTTCATCCTTTCTATTCTTCTCCAGTCCTCAATATACAAACAACATATCCTCTCAACCTAGAATGAGGAAAAATCTGTGTGTTTGATACTATGCAGACATGCAGTTAATTGAAGAATTTGGTCTCTGAGTACCACAGGCAGGATTACAAGCATTATGCAATGACTCTACCAAATGGCATTTAGCAGTGAGTGTGTTATGCCTCTTTAGGCAGCCCAACAAGGTTCTGTGTTTATGGCTGTGGGAATAGCCATATACTGGGTTTCCTCTTCAGAACACATCACACAACCACAGAATCAATCAGGTTGGGAAAGACCTTCAAGATCATCAAGTCCAACCTATCATCCAACATTATCTAATCAACTAAACCATGGCACAGAGTGCCAGATCCAGTCTCTTTTTAAACACTTTCAGGGATGGTGACTCCAGCACCTCCCCAGGCAGCCCATTCCAATGCCAATCACTCTTGCTGTGAAGAACTTCTTCCCAACGTGCAGCCTGAACCTGCCCTGTTGCAGTTTGAGACTGTGTGCTCTTGTTGTCCATCATGTCCATGACTATCTTGTGTTGGGGGCCCCAGAGCTGGACACTACTCCAGGTGAGATCAGAGCAGAGCAGAGTAGCAGAATCACCTCTCTCAACCTGCTAGTCACACTGGCTTTGATGCAGCCCAGGATGTCATTGGCTTTCCAGGTTGTGAGTGTACATCATTGGCTCATACCCTCATAAATTCTTCTATGTTTCTTTTCTTCAACACAACCTCTTGAGCTGTCCTTCCAAAATCATCATCCACAACTCAGATGTACAAAATTTAGTTGTATTTTGGGAATNACAAAGGGCAATGGGTGGAAGCTGAGGCATAGGAAGTTTCATTGAAACATGAAGAGGAATTTTTTCCCTGTGAGGGTGACAGAGCCCTGGAACAGGCTGCCCAGGGGGGTTGTGGAGTCTTCCTCTCTGGAGGTATTTGAAACCCACCACTACACGTTCCTGTGTGCTGTGCTCTAGGTGATCCTGCTCTGGAAGAGGGGTTGGACTGGATGAGCTTTCAAGGTCCCTTCCAGCCCCTGACATTCTATGATTCTATGATTTTCAAGATTCTTAATTTCTTGACTTTTTCTTACAAGGGAAGTTTCCTGGAGAACTGCTGTGAGTGTAATATACTAGACTTGAGGTGCTGTTTTGAGCATGCCACATTACAAGTTACTGATATTTATCCTTTAAACAAAAAACAGACAATATTTTCTCATCAGAAATCAACATTAGTATGGGTGAGTAAAGAAAGTGATTAAACATCTCCTACCCATTTTAAAACACCAGTTAAACTTCTGAATTCTGAGAAAGCCTATCCTCATAATACTTTCACAAAAAGCAGAAGCATAAAGCCTCAGAAATCTTAAGAGTTTATGGTCATGTCCCTTCCAGCACAAACTTTGAGACCAAAGATAAGCTTTGGGTAAGCAGCTAAAACTTGTGAGAGCTTATCCAGACTGAACTTCTGAAGCTTGTCCATTGATAATTGTCTCACCAAGCCCTGGCTTAAAGGATCAATAAGAGCACAGGATGCAGCAACAGCTGCACACAAAGTACCAGCTGTGTCAGCAGCTTGTTCCTACCATTGTGCAGTTTTGAGGCAAAGGCTTTGGATATCAGAGGGCAAATTTCTTGCCTGCATTGAAATTATTTCCTTGCAGGTTTTTTTTTTTTTAGATTTTCTGTAGCTGAGATGAGCTGGGAAAAAAATAAATTTTGTATGAAGTAATCTATTTTGTGATATATAAAAGAAAATAGATGGAAGAGTAAAATTAATCACAGGATGGTGGTAATGTGTGGGCAAAAGGAATACATATGGAGAACTTCTGGTTTTCTACTTTTCTGATACTCCCATTTTGTAATTTTTTTTTTTCACTAATCACAAAACCATCCAAGTAGATAACAAGAAGGTCTCTTCTAACCAAAGAAACCACTCAAAACCAAATCAGAGCAAGATGGTTTCATAGAGCCTAACTCCATCCTGTGGAAGCTAATGATATTAAGTCTATGGTCAGATAAAAAAGGAGAGCAAGTGACAGCTCATGTCCAACTGAAGACACCTGGAATGCTTCATCGCTTTGCCAAACTTCAGCCATGACAAAGTTCACTAAAAACTCTAGAAAAGTCTAGTTTTTAGAATTGAGACACAGAAGAGACTCAAATCTGTGAAGTCTGAATTCTGAAGTGGCATAACTGGCCAGAGATCTTCTGTGAAATTGCCATTTCATCTCAAGATTGATGAAGCTTTGTGCAGATGAGGTTGCTTAAGAAATGGAGAAAAAACATTTTCTTGTACATTTCTTGTGTTCTGCTTTCAGAGTAATTCCAAAATGGAAATTACACACATATATTTATATAAAATATATGTTCTTTTACACACACATACATATAGTTTATATGTATAATGTATATATGTATATACTTATATACATATGTGTGTGTATATAAAATGTATATACATAATGTATATATATGTGTATGTACATGTAATGTGTATATATGTATATATATGTGTGTGTATATATATTAAAAGGAATGTCTTACATAGTGAAATAAACATAAAAGAATCAGTTATTCAAACTGAGTTTTAAAGTTCCAGAGCTCAGATCATGTTTGGGGTGAGAGAGGGTGAGAGCTCTTGTGCAGGCAACCTGTCCATCACTAAGTCTTAGTCCTTACTTAAGTTGGTTTACATTTTATTTAACTGTTTTCTTTCAAGTAGGTCTCACACAGAGTTCCATGAGCAATGGCTGACACCTGTAGATCATTTCAGATCCATCAGGAGTCTTAAAGTAGGATTAGACAGATGAAATTAGCCACATTTCCAGACTTTTTCAAGTATTAACTGCTTCATGCTTACTGCTGAGTAACTGTATCACAAAGATTCAACCAGAAAAGAGAACTGATGAGGAATTTTTAGAGTGTCCCTCAAGGGCAATTAATCACACATTTGTGATTCAATATAAAAGAAAAATGTAATGAACAATGTATAGGGCAGAGGCCTCCCACAATACCTACATGGAGTCTGCAAAGATGCATCACAAGCAGATTGTTTTCACACACTTGGACCAGCACCAATCCCAAGGGTAGCTGCACAGGGTGAGTTAGCACAACTCTGCCTCCATCCTCCAGCCCAGCCCTGATGCCCAAAGCTAACTCCTGAGCTGGGGCCCATTGGGCCCCATTCCAGGATGGTCTGCAAGACACTGATGAGATTGTTTCTTACCTTATCACCAAGGGAAACTTCACCCTCTTGCAAGGAGCCTGTTCTGTCTCTGCTTCCAGCCAGTCTAACTCCTCTTGCAGCTGGGCCTCCCTGCCCTCCATGTCAGTCACAAATTACCAATGTTGAGCAATTAAAATCAGAATTTCCCCTTGAGAAGTAGATGTTGAGATCTTTTCCTGAAGTGAATACAGTTCTAGACTGGGTCCATCTCTGTCTCATTCTTTTTGTTTCCCTCTCTTACCATCATGCTCCAGAGCCTCCAACCTAACAGGAATTTGCATTGATTTTGAAGTGTTTTACTTCTCCCCATTTTCCACAAACAAGACCAGAAAAGGAAAGTGAGCAAGCCCTTGCTCTAGGCTGCCAGTTCTCCACAAAAGGGGTTAAGCTAATGTGCTTCACATGCTTTTTTCCCACGAGGGTGCTCAAGTACTGAGAATACACAGCTAAAAACGTCGCACATCTATCAGCGGCAGAGCGACTCCTACAATGCTCGATTCATACCCAGACAGGTGCTGAGTGGTGGCAGGTTTTTAGGCCAGAGAAATGTTTTCCTTGGCTCTTGGCCCCACATTCCTAATTCTATCCAGTATGTTTTCATTTGGGACAGAACAATAACACATTGCACCAAGAAGCCAGCCAGTTAGTCATGAAGGGCTGGCATTTACTAGAAAAGCAAAGCAGCTTTATCACATACCCCTGCTCCTAGATCCAGAACACGAGTGGCAGGGAGGGAAATCTTCTAGCTTCACTCTTTGTTGTCTAGCTTTTTCTGAGTACAGAGCTGTTGCCTCCTTTCCCCTTGCAGCCTGGGAGAGAGTAACCAGTGATGCTTCCCTCCATCAGCACACAAAATCTGCAACGACAATGCAAGTAGCAAGATGTCAAAGTTAACGTTTGCCATAGCGATCTACTTCGTGGAGCTGCTCACCTTCTGCTGTGAAGGCAATCTGCACATTCAAATTGAGTTGTTAACAGAAGTGAGAAAATTACTGGGTTCAGCAAAATGTAAATTATCCTCTGGCCAAGTCCATGTGTAATCTTATCTGTGCTTAGAAGTGTGCTTTAAGAAAAAATAAAAATCTTATAGTGCATAGCTGGAATAGAGTTTAATAACTGCCAGAGCCATGAATAACCTCACAGTTGCCAGTTCCTTGTCTCGTGGTGCACTTCCCCTCCTGCTTCTGTGGAGTTTCCCATTAAAGTTGCATTGACATTCAAATACTATGTCCCTTCTACACAGAGCTGGGACTGGAGGAGCCAGAGCTCTTGGGAACATAACTGGAAACAAATGCAGTCCCAAAGCTTCATTCTCAGTGTGAAGACTACACATCAGACTCACCACTAAAGGCCCCTGAATGGTCAAAGTCACTGCCCACATAAAAGGAAAGACCTCTTCTCTGCTATGCAAATACAAACCCAACTGTACTGCTTGTTTCAGCTGCCAAGAGAGCAAACCTCACCTACTTCTCCAAAAAGACAGCACATCAGGAGACTCAGACAAGACAGATGTGACGTCTGAAACAAAAAGAGTTTCTAGCTGGTGGTGTTGTTGCCACAGCTGACTAGTGGAAACTCATTAAGCCTGAGTACTTCTAATATATGCCAGGTTGCAGAAGAGAAACCAGCATCAAGTTGTAACAACAGCCTCAGACATTTTCTGAGAAGAAAGCTTTGGAATTTGAGACTATGCTCTAGTGACACAGAAACAATGGTAGAGCTGGTGAGGTTTCTCAGTCATGCCCAGCACTATTTTAATTACCAAAAGAAATTAAAATCAAAAGCCAAAGAACAAAAAACAGTGCAACCTGCTATCTGTAACCACAGGAAGTAAAACAATAGATGAGTGGGGAGAAAATGGAAGAACCTGTGTTCAGCAGTTTGATAGGTGCTAAGTAATTAAATAAAGACCTTTTCTGCCTTAAAAAAAAATCTATAAAATTGAAGAATATGAATTTTTATTAGTACAGTTTTTATCCCTTAGAATGCTGTTGAGAGCAGGGCTGTGAAGATAATAAGAGGGCTGAAGCACCTCCCCTACAGGGACAGGCTGAGAGGGTTTGGGGTCTTCAACCTGGAGAAGAGATGACTCCAGGGAGACTTTACAGCCACCTCCCAGTACCTGAAGGAGGCTACAAGAAAGCTGGAGAAAGACTTTTTACAAGGGACTTTTTGCTTGTAGTGATAGGACACAGAGGAATGGATTGAAGAAGCAAGAGGGGGAATCTAGACTGAAGATTTGAAAGAAATACTTTACAGCAAAGGTGGTGAGACACTGACACAGGTTGCCCAGGGAGGTTATGGATGCTCCCTTCCTGGAGGTGTTCAAAGCAAAGCATGACCATGGAGACTCATGCTGCAGGGAAGACTCATCTGGATGCTAACTGTGTATCCAACAACAATGAAATGGCCCTTGATTTAATATTAGATTAAAACTTACAGAAAAAAACAATAATAATTAAGCCTTTCTGATGGAAAGTAACAAGGCTACAAAGCTATGCAATTTACTCACAACAACAGTTTCCTGACTAAACTGATTTTTTCCCCCAAATCTATCTAAAAGCTCAAATAATAACAAACTAAACTCCCATCTATTCTGCACAGAAGAAGTGTTAAGACATAATGCTATCATTTATAGCCAGATAGCAAGCAGCTTTGTAGGAGGCAGTACTTCTGCATCAGGACATGCATTACCTACTTGTTGGCAAGCAGAAGATACATCAGGTGTTCCTTTTCTGCTGGTACATTAAAAATACAGAGGAGTGATAAGTTTCCATAGACCTGTGTCAAACCTTCCCATGTATGTGACCCCTGCCTGTCAATCTCAGCAGCAGCTACTGCTGCATCTCAGTCATGATGCCTCAGCTCCCCCCATGCCCCATCCTGGCTGGAGCTTGTTGCCTGCTTGGGGACTCCCTCCCAAGTACACCATGTAGATGGAGTCTCAGGAGCACATTTCCTGTTGCTTTAGTGTATGTGCCAGAGAGGAGATTGCTAAGCCTTTACAACCAGCAAGCACACTATTGAATTTACCAGGTGTTTCCAGTGGTAAACACAAGAATGCAGTGACACAACTGAAGGTACACAGCAGAGAGCTCGATTTGACTGGAAGCTGAAATAGTGTAGTAACTTAGCTGCTATTACTTAATGGATCTGTGCCTTAGACAAGATACTAGAAGTGACTTAACAACACAGAAATGCATGTGTTCCTATTGGGAGACTTCAAAATATCCTTCAACAGATTAGGCTTATAATTCCCACTGAAATCAAAGTGTATTAGCTTCCTAACTCCATTCAGTACTCCTGAATCCCACACAGGGGTAGCTGGAACTCACCACTTTGGACAAGATGAGCATGGAGAACAGTTTGTATTGCCCTTTGGGTCCTTAAATCAACCATTACTTAATCATCTGCTTAGACTTTTTTTTTTTTTCCTCAAGTACAACAAAACCTAGCACCTTTGGTATTCTGTATTTGCAGCTTGATACTGAAAGAACACAGACAGAGAAATGCTTACTTAAATTTCTGGCACTCTTGCAGTGATGATAGTGTCCTTCATACCTCCTTTTTGAGGGTGCACGCACATCTTTTTTTCCCCAAAGAAACCTGCTCAAAGTAAATTCTTTTCTTATAAATGATAGTTAAAAAATGTTTTCTATTGGCTTTCTTGTTAGCTCCAATTATTTTACTGTGCAAAAGCAACACTTCCAAATGAGTTCTGTATTTCTTTTAATCAATGCATGGTTCTGAAAGACACAAAGTTAAGACCACACATTTCGTTACTATTTTCCCAGTGCCATTAAGCCTCAGGTGTCCAGCTGCTGTTGTATCTGCTTCAAAAGCTTTCCACCTAAGCTGACACTGTATACCTTCCAGCTCTAAGGACTGTCCTGCTCTGTTTCCATAAGTCAGTAGATCTTGATAGAACTGCCAGACAAAACAGAATTTCTGTATGAGGCAATGGCTGCAGAACACCTCTCTAGATCTCTATGGCTGCCTGTCCTGGCTTTGACCTCGTGGATCTGTGTTAGCCAAAATCTGAGCAGGAGCTGTGTGACCAGTCACAAGTGCTCAATGTTTCTGCGTTCATTCATTCATTGAGTGGAAAGAAAAAGGCAACTGAAAATACCTTATAGTGTGTGTGTATATATATATATATATATATATACACACACACACACACACACACACACACACATACATACATACACACACCTTCTTGCAAGAAGATGATAGAGGAGAGCTTAAATATTCTGTGTCCTATCTGGCCTTCTTATTTAGGCTAAAGGGTAAAAACCAACCAAACCCTTTTCTGGAGGGAGGAAGGGGTTAGAATGGTAGAATCTAACTTTGGGTTGATTGCTTTTGTGAAATATAGGAGCTGTGATTCCTTACAGACTCCACAGGGAAAGCTGAAATGAATGTATTTTCAGTAATTTGGCAGCTTCAAAGTCTAGCTCAATAAGGTTTTCATACAATTAAAAGTTGCCATGGTTCTGTAAAAATAAAGGAAGTTTAACTTGGCTAAAAAATTAATCTCTTGTTTTTCACTCTCCCGAAACAGTAATTTCAATCAGGCCTAGTAATTATGGGAGTCAGGATGCTAAAATTGGAATGCTGTAACAGTGGAAATAAACAAAGCACTACCTACATAGGCACTGTAATCTTTTTTTCCTTTAAATAGGAATCAGAATCAGCCATTTAATTTTACAGACCTGAGAAAGCAAGGTATGGATTTTTAACCTAGTGTAACATCACTTAAAAGGGACAATTGTTTGATGAAATTTAGCAGCATAATTCTCTTAGGCTTCTCTGGAATTCAGAGCCTCAAAACAGGTTTTAATTATTCTCAAATATATTAACAACAAATATGGTTTAAATTATTTCTTCATTTATGCCTGGGTTAAGCCAGAATCAACATGTTATTCATGTGTGGCAAAGGAAACATGAAAATCTTTTCTTTGCTTGTTTAATGTGCAAAATAGCTTAGTTTTGTCCACTCAGAATAACTCATTTTAGTAAAAACTTTTTTTTTTCATCTATTGCAACTGCTCTAAATGCAAACCTGTGTTTCACTTATAAAATTAATTAGACAGAAACCCAAATAGCCAGAAAAAATACAAACTATGTGACCTCTATTCCCTGACCACTGTGCCACACGCCCAATACACAAATAGCTCCATGCTTCTGCGGCGTTCGCCTTAACCACCTTCGCTTCATACAGCAACGCAAGCAGTCTCATGACATAACACTCCTAATGGCAAGGTCCAGTGCAGCAATTAATCTGGAAATACGTTCAATTAAATCTTCAAACATTGTGTGCACCATGTTTTCATTCACAGTGTGAGAGAAACGCAGCACAGTAAAGCTTTGACTAAAAGGCGAAGCTAACTGGAGCCACAGCAAACCCACCCGGAGCAGAGCAGCTCTGCTTTGGAGAGCAGTTACTGAAGGACAGCACTTTCTTGGTGAATAAATGCAGCTGATCACTCTCTGTATGAAACCATACTTGTTAATTTCTGTAACAAAAAAACCCCACAAAAACCAAAAAAACAACAACAAAAAACCCAACAACAACAAAAAAAAATCCAACACAAAAAAGCCAAAACCAAACATGCACATATATGCATGTCAAATCTGCATATAGATAGAACACCTGCATTTGGCTCCTTCAAACATAGAAGGAGGATTAACAGGTGAATCAGGTGATGTGCTTGGAGTAATAAATACTAATGCTGAAAACTGTGATAAACTCCCTGGTTTGCCTCAGCTGCTCACGGTGACCTCCAAACAAGCTACCTCGATTATTCTCTACTTGTCAGACTGAAAATAGAACAAAGTATGCAACATGTTGCATGTAGAATTGCTGAACAAACCCAGCTCTCTGCCTGCCCTGCCTTCAGTTTTGGGCTCCTCAGTTTAAGAGGGACAGGGATCTGCTGGAGAGGGTCCAGAGGAGGGCTATGAGGATGATGAGGGGACTGGAGCACTGTCTGGTGAGGACAGGCTGAGGGACCTGGGGCTGCTTAGTCTGCAGAAGAGAAGACTGAGAGGGGATTTAATAAACGTCTATAAATATCTGAGGGCTGGGGGTTGGAGGGGGAACAGGCTCTGCTCACTGCTGCCTGGGATAGGACAAGGAGCAATGGATGGAAGCTGCAGCACAGGAGGTTCCAGCTCAACACAAGGGGGAACTTCTTGACCGTAAGGGTCCCAGAGCCCTGGCACAGGCTGCCCAGAGAGGTTGTGGAGTCTCCTTCTCTGGAGCCTTTCAAGGCCTGTCTGGATGTGTTCCTGTGTGATCTGAGCTGGATTGTCTGGTCCTGCTCTGGCAGGGGGGTTGGACTGGATGAGCTCTCTGGGTCCCTTCCAGCCACCCTGTGATCCTCACAACAGACCAGGACTTGAAGCATTTTCTTGGTCCCTCTCTGGACCTGCTCCAAGAGGTCCATGAAGCACAAGCCAGAAAGTCTATGAGTTAGATCCCAAGGCTTGATGTGCAGGAAAGGTCATTAGAGGGAAAAAAAGAGCCTTTCTTTTTACAGAAAAATCTCAGGATTCCACAGTAGCATTCTTTAGGGAGTTGCTTTGCAGAATTCAGCTGCTGTGGGAGCACCCCCAAAAACCATGATCTACCCTAATGCAAACATTGGCATCTAATATGTGGGGAAGAATTTTAGGTGGGAAAATGCCTACAGGCCTGGTTGGAGTGGAAAAATAAACAAAATATTCTGAAGCAGAAGGAGAGTGTTTGAGTACTGATTTCTCCAGTTAAAGAGCTTTACTGTGGTTAGTGCTGCATGGACACACATGGAGGGAGGTGCAGATGAAGGACCAAACTTTCCCTGACAAGGGACTTTTGGTTAGCAATCTTTAATATTGTTTAGCAATATTCATTACATGATGTAATGAGAGAGAAACCAGAGCAGAGACACACAAATGATTAAAGGAGTGGAACGTGTTCCTTACAAGGAGAGCCTGAGGGAGCTGAGGCTGTGCTGCTTGGAGAGGAGGAGACTGAGAGGTGACCTCAGCAATGTTTATTAATATGTAAAGGGTGAGTGCCAGGAGGCTGGAGCCAGGCTCTGCTTGTGGTGCCCAGTGACACAACGAGGGGCATAGTTGAGGCATAGGAAGTTTCATAAAAACATGAGAAAAAACTTTTTTCCCTGTGAGGGTGACAGAACAGGCTGCCCTGGGGGGTTGTGGAGTCTCCCTCTATGGAGGTATTCAAAACCCACCTGGACACACTCCTGTGTGATCTGGTCTAGGGGATCCTGCTCTGGCAGGGAGGTTGGACTGGATGAATTTTCAAGGTCCCTCCCAGGCCCTGACATTCTGTGATTCTGTGCTATGTTTAATCTTCACAATTCAAATAGCACATAAAATCAGAGTGATCTAGCATCACAACATGGCTGCAGTGCTGTCCACCCTATTTTATATAGGTCACCATTGTCTACTGGGCAAACCTCTTGCTACTAAAGGTAGTACTCCAAATCACCCAGAGGCATACTGGATTAGCAAACTAGAGTGTCCTTACTGTCTGTGCAATACATAGAATGTCAGAAAGTTAATTTGTTTGTTCAGCATATGTGCTTGTTTGAGGCTAACTGGAATATTTCAATGAGAAAAATTACATTATAGGCTGTGAAAAGCAAACCCTGGTGATGTCTGCTTCACATAGGCTTGCTGAGATGTGTAAGAACAAGAACACAAATATAGATAACACACAGAGAGTCTTTCTCTGTGGGAGCTGCTGTGTCTTTGGCTCTCTGCTGCGTAACCCAACTCATCATCCTGCTTCTAACCCCCCTGGCCCATCATCCAAACTCACCTTGCACGTAAGCCAAACCCTGGGGTAAGGCAGAGGGGTGGAAAGAAGGTGGAAGGGTGGTTGGGAGCCCCTCCTGGGGACTCTGATTGCTGGGAGGGGAATTGTGTTTCTGTACTACCTTTAACTTGTCTATGTCTGTAACTATTCCTGTCTATTGTGTCTATCTCTGCTTGTACATTGTGCTGAGCTGTAAATAGAGCTTCAGTCCTTAACTTCCAGCTGGCTGAGTCTAGTCTGGGAGATTTCATTGGGGGGAGGGGGGAAGTAACTCCCAAACCATCATAAGTCTGTAAATTGAAATGCTAATGCCACATACATTTTTGATTTCACAGTGAACACCAGACAGGAAAATTCTCAGTGTCTAGAGAAATCACACATGCAAAAGAAACATAAAAAAAACAAAAACAAAACCATAAAGGGAATAAATATCACTCTTTAATTTCCTTAAGGATAGGGAAGTGGTAGTATTAACACAGTAATTCAGTATTATTAGTGCCAGTGTACTCTAAAGCCCAGCAATGTGGAAAATGATGCATTGCTGCATTTTATTTTATTTCTTCTTTTTTAAATATATATTGTATTTTTATATGAAGGAAAATAGAAGAAAATACCATGGTTTCTCACATCACCTCTTGTGGACCATTAAAGAAAATGCTGTGAGTTATATGGCCATGACAACATTTTGATACTTAAGAAAACAGAGTATGTGTTGGCTTTGACAGATGAAAGGATGTTCTCATGCCCAAAATAGCACACACAGCAGCTCTTCCTAGTCATTAACATTTCCACAAGCTTAGCTGATAAGGGTTTTGAACGTGACACTCACAACGTTTCTGACAGGAGGATGGTAGAGCATCAGTGTTCAGTTCAACTTTATATTTCCTGCAATTCTTACAGTTGAGAACAGAACAGTTATGCAATGACACTGTGCACTAGGAGCTAGAATGGAGATAAATATGGCACATTATTATACCCCTGGGACTATATTTCACAAAGGTGAAAGGCTGAGAAAATGGGACACTTCCAGATACTAACATGCTAAGCAAGCAATGTAGAGAACAGGCACATAGAGACATGAATAAAGATGACACTTACAGAACCATAGAATCACAGAATCGTAGAATCAGCCAGGTTGGAAGAGACCTCCAAGGGCATCCAGCCCAACCTAGCACCCAGCCCCAGCCAATCAACCAGACCATGGCACTAAGTGCCCCAGCCAGGCTTTGCTTCAACACCTCCAGGGATGGTGACTCCACCACCTCCCTGGGCAGCCCATTCCAATGCCAATCACTCTCTCTGGCAACAACTTCCTCCTAACATCCAGCCTAGACCTCCCCTGGCACAGCTTGAG
>WBNM01046283.1:46075-98078 GCA_013399055.1 Ramphastos sulfuratus | reverse complement strand
CCCGCGCGAGCAGCGGGGGCTTCCGGCCCAAAGGCATTAGAGCAATCTATCCCACTTCGAACTACAGCACTGTCCTACATCGCAACAGACGAAGTCGAATCTGTGTCTCTTTGGGACTAACCTCCTGCAAAGTCCTGTGTAAGAGCACACCAAGCTACTCCTTCCATCTCATGTCACAGTCAGGCATCTCTCTACAGGCACCAAGCTACACAGCTCCTCTGAAACCACACAGGTGAGGGTACACTAGGTTAAAAAACACAAACTTGACATCATCTGCTGCCTTCTGAACATCCTTCTTACACCCATTTCTCATCTTGGCTGAGACTTTACATTTGCCCTGCTACTGACATTATCTGCAGCACTTGTCCATTGGATAATCATTGAGAAGTCAGAATGGGGAGAGGGAAAAAACTCAAGCTGCCAAAAGCATCTAATGAAAGAGGTGCACTTAGCAGGTGTGGAGGTGTCAAGACAGCACACAAGGGAACACTGGATAGATTCATCAGCTGTGCAGAGATCTGAAGACAGTTTGTGCTTCCAAAATTACTTCACTTGAGCAGTCACTACAGGGAATACAGGTAAGAGTGTCTACATGAGAGACTCACTCAACCAAAGTGTGGCCCATGCTCAAGATGGTCCAAAGTGTGGCCCTCAGCTGCAGTGAAGGGATGGGAATGGGAGGGAAAAAGCTAGGAGAATAAACATGTCAGGGAAAGCACACGCACTTATTTCCTGATATACAAGACCCATGTGACCCACACACTGCCTTCTGCTTACCAAGCTGCGATGGAAGCTCTCCTGAGAGGACTACAAGACGTGTACAAAGGCATTGCCCAGCACCAGCTCCTCCATAAACACACACAGGGCTGCATGCTCATACACCTCCCTCTCCCTGCAGCACATGCAAAGTCTCACTTACCTGTGGCCTCTGCTTCCAAGACCAAGGTACCAAAGATAACTAGCAGAAGAAACAAGCCATGGCTGGCCGGGGCAAGAGACGATGCTGTGCTGCTCTTCGGTGCTACCATTCCATGGCACATCTTTCACCCACCAGAGTTTCTTTTGCAGGAATCCCTCGAGAGATCTGCTTGATCAGGAGCACCTCGGTCTGCAAAAACAAAGCAAGCATCAGTAAGTGTGGAGCCAAACACCTACAGCACCTGGGGAGGGGAAGGAAAAGTACCAACTCAGAAACAAAGAGCAGCCTTTTTGCACGTTTAGCATTTAGAGCTCTTACCAAGCAGTCACAGTTCACAAGGTGACAGGAGCAGAGGAGGTCGTCTCCCACATAACAAATACTAAGAGCAGCTGCTTTGTAGAGAGACCAGAACTTTTCACTCACCCTCTAGTACTTGAGGTGTGAAGACTGCCTGGCTTACAGTTCACTTCAGCTTTTTATTTCAAGATAGAGCGTCTGGAGGGTTCGTTCCAAAGTAAGTGCAGCAGAGGCAGCCTCCCAGCACCTCCAACCACCCCTCAGGAGGCCTGCACACCCCAGCAGACCGTGCTAGGCAGCTAGGATAAGTCAGATGTTTCTTCAGCCACCCGGAGTTGCAGAGCCAAGCTGACAGGCAGCTGGCAGGCAGGCAAACACACGCTTCTGAAGGGGAACGCACAGCAGCTTGCAAGCCTCGGGTATAATGCTCTGACAGCAGGCAGCACAGCAATTAACACCCCAGGATGTGACACTGCTCATACCTGAGGACTGAGGGATTCAGCCACAGCCAATCAGGCATGGACACAGCAAAAACAGACCCACACACGGGCACAAGGCACAGCTGGGAAATTGAGAAAGCACAAAGTTGAAGCCCTCTCTAAAGGCAAGGGAAAGAAAAAGAGCCAGCAGAGTGCATGTCACACCAGCTTACAACTGTTTTAGTCCACAGGACCTCCAGTGATAACTTCCAGCCTGCACGAGTAACAGATTTCAAGGCTGAAGCCAGACAGCAGGGACCAAAAATCCATGTGCACTGGTTTCACAAAGGAGGAAGGAGAAGCTGGGATAAAGAAGGTGAGTGACCGAGTCAAAGAACCAACCTAACCACAGCAACCACCAAAAACACCACCACACCACAGCAACAAACACCACTGCACACACAAGTGCCACACTGAGACACACTGCAACACTTCTAGCTTGCTACAACTGCAGAAGTTCATCTTTCTTTATGCTTGACCACAGGAATACTTCTCATTTGGAGGCAAATCCCATTCAGCCACAGCTCCTTCAGTTATTTGGATATTCATATTGAAAGGGTTTGGTTGTTTTTTTTTTAATTTACTTTATTTGGCCAAGTTCCCCATAGAAATGTAACACTGCTGGGTAACTCCAACTCAATCTGAGAGCTGCAGAGGTGCATTTCAGACTCTCTCAAACCCTGTGAGAATACATGACAGGCCTGGCCAGTGCTGCTGCTTACTAGGGAAGGGAATATGGCTTTCAGATCCTTAAGTACTTTGGGGATGAATTGAACACACCAGCACTGACCATAGAAGCACACTGCCCAAGCACACTGCTCTCACATTTCCAATTACTCAGGGAAAAAAAAAGCAGTTGCACTACCATGGAATCACAGAACCAGCCAGGTGGGAAGAGAGCTCCAAGCTCACCCAGCCCAACCTAGCACCCAGCCCCAGCCAATCAACCAGACCATGGCACTAAGTGCCCCATCCAGGCTTTGCTTCAACACCTCCAGGGATGGGCACTCCGCCACCTCCCTGGGCAGCCCATTCCAATGCCAATCACTCTATGAAGAGCAATTCCCTCTAAGGGAGGGAACACTTAGATCTGTCACTGAATCTGGAAGTCTCACAAATGAAAGCAGGATTTTCCTTAGCTCCATGTCACTGCTTTGCTCACATTTACTTCACAGAAGGGCTACCTTTAAGATGTGGATCCTTCAAGTTAATTAGCCTCTACCAAAGAGTCTTTGTCTGCACACACCCCCGCCTTGAAATGTCACTTCGAGATGACATTTAAGCTGCCATGTGGCAAGTCTGCAACTGATGCTACAATAAACTGTCTGCTCTTTTTGTTTCTTGCTTCCCTTGAGGAGGGGGAGGGAGAGAAGAGAAGCTATCCCACTCTACCCCTGTAGCACAGCCTGTATATTTGTGTCTTCCACAGACAAGGAGACACTGCTTTGTTCAAACTCCTGCCCTGCAGAAAGAAGTACAAATGATGTCAGCACTCACCTGCTGGAATTGCTGTAGCAACAATCAGACCACAGAATGAAAAAGATACTCCTCTGTGAAGAAAGCCAGGCCAACTGGACTCTAAATCTGCTCTTCCCTCTCCAGTCAGACCTCCACGGACATTAAGTTCATATTCAACTGCAAGAGGCCAGCATCTGGTCTGCACTCCAGGCCTGTTTGCTTCCAAGACTCACTGCCCTACACCTAATTAGAGCTCTGACAAAGCACTGTGCCATCTCCAACAAATGGCCTTCCTGATTAGATCAGGACAGGCCTGTCCTCCCCATTCCAATTTAATGATGTCTCGTAAGTGTAAGGAGCTCTGCAAGTCTTGCTAAGGTATCTTTTCAAGGTGGCCTTCCCTGCCCTTGGACTTGTTTGGCAGGTGACAACCAGAAGGAGAGGTAGCAAAGAGGGCAGACAATTATCAGAGTGCTGAGCCATCCCAGCTGTGCTGCCTTGCCCCAGAGGCCCTCTCCTCTCACAGAGGCATGGAAGTCCAATGCTGGCCCCTGAACAACCAAGTCAGAGATACCTGCAAGAACATCTCCTTGAGAAATGGGTTATTGCTTAGTCTCAGTTCACTAATAGAGTGCTCCAAAACACAGCACTGTTGCTCTTTCTTCTCAAGTCCAACCCAAGCCACTCTATGATCTCTTCTCATCTGCCAAGGCACCTGAGCCCAGGTTACCAAGGATGCTATCACAGCACATGGCTGCCCAACAAGGAGTGCTGCCAACTGCCCCTGCTAAACCTACGGTGATGTCCCACTAAGCCCATTTAATTCAGCGTGGGATTTGAAGGAGACACAAAAGCCAGCAAAGCCATTCAGCAGAAGATGGCATCGATGGAGCCCTCAGAATTGTCAGGAGACAATGGGCACAGGTACTGCCTTCGAGGAGCCTCCCTCCGGCTTCCACCAACCGACAAAACTTGTTCCCAGCCCTCAATTCTCCTTGGCAGAATTAGAAGATGAAAGAGATGCTGGCGAGATAAGAAGAGCTCCTCTCTTCCCAGAGGGGAGCTGCTGGCTGGGAAAGCTAAGTAGACAGTCATTCAGTTCTCTGGAAGTTGCCTGTTGTTTCAGCACATTCCTCAGACCTCCAGCTCAGCTGGAAGCAGCTTTCCTAACAACTCGTCCTGCCTCCAGCTCCAGGAGCTCCCTGGGGTGCGCAGCAGAGCGCACACAGTTCGCAGGGTCCCGCGGAGGGCAGCTTCACTACGCCTGGGTTGGGTGAATCGAAGTAGTAAGGAAGGGGCTGGCTTCTCTAACAGCTCCTAGGAACAACGAGGCAGAAGTGGTCACGATGAGGCATAAGTACATGGGGCAAGGACACTTCAGACCCGTTCCACACGCCGCAGCCTGGGCTGCAGGGGTATGGGAGGATTCAGTTTAAAACAAAGATGTTTCCAAAGATAACACTCAGCACAACAGAGCAAGGAGGGAGAGGAGATCCTGCCCTCTTCACAGGCAGAGGTAGCTTTTGCATTCTTTTTCATTGCCCTTGGAAAAACGCCTACCTCACAGGGTTAAGGACACAACCTGTGCTCTGTGGCCTCCGAGGCAGCGCCACACACCCTCCCATGGAATGCTATCGACCGCTCCCGGCACTCATCCCCACCCCCAGCTCTTCCCTCTCTCGAAGCGACCTTTCCAGCGAGGCTTCAGCGCTGGTCCCCTCGCCAGCGCTGCTCACACCACCCGCAGCAGTTTGCCGCTGTGTGAGCTCCCTGCAGCAGGCTCAGCTCGCACCGAAGCGGTGCGGGCAGACTCCCTGCTTGCTCCTAAGCCACAAGCAGTGCTTCCCAAAGATGACACTCACAGGAGCCAGGAGGTTTTCCTCCCAGATAAGCTGTTTGGGGACCTCTGCCATTTGTCTTTCAGACCTTCAGAAGCTGCCAACTCCCACCCCTTGATTCAAGATCCTTTCACAAGCATGTGTGTGTTTTCCCAGGATTATGAGTAATTTTCCATTTTCCCCCCATTTCCTCACAGCAGGACTCCGAGGTCCTCATGGAAAAGTGTTCCTTAGAAGGTCATGTGCTCAGGACATGAAAGAGAACCAGATCTGGGCAGTTCTGGTGCACCAAAGACATGGGATGGCATGGGACAGGACGGGAGGNCATGGCACTGACAAAGATGTCAAACAGCACTGGTGCCAGCACTGACCCCTGAGGGACACCACTTGGCACTGGTCTCCAGGTGGACATTGTGCCCTTGATCACCACTCTCTGGGTGCCACCATCCAGCCAGTTCCTTACCCAGCAGTGCTCCACACATCCAGTCCTTGTTTTTCCAGCTTCAACCCAAACAGTCCCATGAGAGGTAATGAACAAAGAAGGAAGAGACTTTCCAAGGTGTGGAAAGAAGAGAGGAAAGTTTGCCATGGGTGAAAGGTAGTGTTATTTAGCACCCTTCATTGTCCACTGGATGATGGCAGCAGCTCTCAAGTAACTTGTGGATTAACTCCCAATGGTTTGCCATTCCTCAGCCTACAGCACAGGGTATTTAAGCTTAGCAAGGGCCTCACTGAATAGCTGCTCCTTCAGACACCTTACTTGCCAGCTTCCTGTGTCACTAATGACCTAACCCATGGTAATAAACAAAAAACCCATCCCAAGCAGGCCTGAAGTGTCTCTGAAATACACTTGGGCACATTCACAAAGAAGACAACACTTCAGGCCCTGACCCCTGAGCCCCAACATGAGTGTTCTGAAGATGTGTGCAATGTATTCATTCACCATACAAAGCAAGTCTGCAAGTGAGGGGTTCTGGGATCCCTCAGGGAAACCCTGGAGGAGGATATTGTTCCTCCACACATCAAAAAGATCTAAGGACCAACCAACCAACCAGCCAAACTAACCTGCCAAATACATCTGTGCACTGCAGCAGTCAATCCCATCCTCCCAAGGAGACATCAGGGTAGGCCCCCAAAAAATGTCCTTCACTTCAGGACCAACCACATCAGACTCTCCAGTGTAGAGGAGAAACTGTTAGCAAGGCACTCTGGTAGATCACCATGGAGCAACACTGCACAGCCTCTAAGTCAAAGTGCCTTCTGTCACACCTGACTAGATTCCACATGCTGTGACACAGCAAAAAGTACACCACAGCAGAGCTTATTCTAGGACCCAGTTTTCCCTGGAGGTTTTTTAAGGCCAGGCTGGATGTGGCTCTGAGCAACCTGATCCAGTGTGAGGTGTCCCTGCCCATGGCAGGGGGGTTGGAACTGGATGATCTTTGAGGTCACATCCAACCCTGGCAATTCTGTGATTCATTCTTTCAAATATCACTCAGAAACAGAGGCAAATTGTCTCAGTGCTGGGATAGATCTTTCCCCATTTCAAGCACTGTGGTTGCTATGCCAGTCACAGAAGTTTTGACCTGGGGGGGGGGGGGGTAAGGGGAAAAAAAAAAATTTAAAATTTCCTTNGGGGGGGGGAAGAGAGAGAAAGAGAATTTGAAATTTCCTTGTCTTAGTAAGCCTGAGAGTCTGAGATAAAGTCTGGGGAGCTAATGATATGTGGGACAGCTCCTTGAGAGTCACAGAATTTAACTGGAAACTTGTTGTGTTTTACTTGGGAAGATAAGACATCACAATTTAGTTGTCCTTCCAAATAAGGAAGAAGCTACTTATCATGGGATGTCAGGGGTTGGAAGGGACCCAAAGAGCTCATCCAGTCCAACCCCCTGCCAGAGCAGGACCAGACAATCCAGCTCAGGGCACACAGGAACACATCCAGACAGGCCTGGAAAGGCTCCAGACAAGGAGACTCCACAACCTCTCCGGGCAGCCTGTGCCAGGGCTCTGGGAGCCTTCCAGGCAAGAAGTTCCCCTTGTGTTGAGCTGGAACCTCCTGTGCTGCAGCTTCCATCCACTGCTCCTTGTGCCACCCCAGGGAGCAGTGAGCAGAGTCATGGGCAGGCTGACCCTGCAGGTGTCAGGAGGAAGGAAAAGCAGAGCCAGTGAGGGGCAAGGCGAGAGTTAGCCAGGTTCATGCTCACCACTCTGATGCATGGCAGCTCTCTGCTCATGTCACCACTGACTGAAGAGAAGCCATGTGTTACAGCCACAGAAAGGCTGGACCTGCTGCAAGGCATTTCATTACTAAGCATACTGGCACCTCTGTCATCTATGAGAGAGACTGGGGGACAGCAAAGAACACAGGCACAAATATTTCCCACGTTTTTGGGGTGATTTTTGGTATTTAGAACAGCGTTCCTATTGGAAACTTATCATTTCAGCATTCCCCCCTGCCACACTGCATCAAGACAGGCTGGGTTTCATCCCTGCAGCTTTAATCAGCACAGCAGCACATTTGCAGAGGACCATATGCACAACATGTTCCAGAAAGCTTTCCAAAAATAATAAGTCCTAAAAAAGAAAACTCACAGTAAACTAAAATTGCTCCAGGGAAGGAGAATAAAGAATAGCTGTGCAAAAGCAGAGGCACTTGAAACCACAGAGGAGCCTGCAATGTTCCTTTCAGCAAAAGCAGGGCTCTCAAGGTAGCAGTGGATCGGGCAAGGCCAGGGCGCTGCTCTCCTTTATGCAGCTATGTTAATTTGTCTCAGGCAATGCACCACAGGGCCCATGTACAGTAAAGGCTTCTTTTATAACCACTCACTGCTAGAATGTGCTTCTCCACGCCCTTACCACTTGTGCTTTCATTTCAACTGATGTGGCTACAAGCATCAGTTTACTTTACACACAGCTGCAATGCCAGCAGGCAGCGGAGCCGCTCCAAGAGGACATCCATTTGGGAAACCTTTTTTTTTGCTTTCAAAGCCCTCTATATATAAACTTCAGTGAACCGGTCTGAAAATAAATAACCACACTTTTATTCCTAAAAACACAGCTGGGAGACACAACTCAAGTTTATGATCAAGTTTCCCAGATAGGAAAGCATCCACTCGCCCACTTCCAAGGGATGAGAACTGCTGCGCGGTGCTTACTGTTTGCATCGTAGTTTATACACAAAGTCCTCTGCAATAAACATGTTGTAGCATCAGACCCTCCCAGGGTAGCTAATACTTGATGTTTGGATGTCTGTCAGCACAAAAGTCCCTTCAAAGACAAAAACACACACACAAAGAGCCCTCTGAGAAGTACGACTGCCCCCTAAGTCCTCTGAAAACTTCACCTTCTATCAACCAAATTGAGAAAAATCAAAGCATAAAGATTCAAATCCTGGTTCTGACTTCCAGACTGCTTTTGGGACTCTAACACAGCAGAGAACAGCTTTAGTTCATTGAGCACTAGCTCAATGAGGGGGGAGAACTGTAGGCTTTCAAAAAGTCTTAGCAGCATGGCTCAGGTTTGTTTCCATTAGCTCACTGTTTCCCTTTGCTTTTTCAGCAGCAAAGTCCCAAGAGATATCCTACTTTTCCCCCTCTGCAGGATGCACTGTGCTAACACCACAGGTGCACAGGCCTTGCCCCAAAGCCTCACTGTGGCAGTTGCTGCAGTGGCACTGTGCACATTTCACTCCACAGAGCCACAGCACTCTTGCCAGCCTACAACCGAGAAATAGAAATGCAGGTTTCACATCATTCCAGTCCCCTGCAACTGGAACTGTAGAACTATGAGCTGTGTGGGGCCCTGGAGTGTGGTAAGAGATGTTGTACCCTGAACCATGTTGTGATGGTTTGGGAGTTACCTGCCCCCCCACTCTATGAAAAATCACCCAGACTCCTCAGCCAGCTGGAAGTTAAGGAATGAAGCTTTAACATCCACACTGCTTGCACACAGACCTGCTCCTGGGAGCCCACATCCAAAAGTGGCTGCAGAAGCTGGCCTAAGACTCTAGGCAAGATGCCATAAACTCATCTCCAAAGTCAGTACTCCAGGGCTGCAAGAAGAGGTGGGAAATAGAAGTCCTAACAGCTTCCTTTCTTCTAAATCACTCACAATTACCAGCTCAAGAGGGTGCACATGCAGAAGACCCCCACAGCATCTTCTAACTGGCTTCCCTCAACAGACTGTGCTTAATTTGATTTTCTAACAAGGGATCAGTTGTAATTATACACTAATTTGAGCAGCACAAGCTAGGAGCACTAGGCCAGAAACTCTGAAGACTGCTGCTCATTACATGTCACCAGGGGACATGCACAGGCACCATGAGGCAGTAAAGGCACTCCAAAGACAAGGCCTGGGACAGGTCCCCTTCTAAAAGGGTAGAAAATTGGCTTCCTGAGACCTGGAACCACCCAGTCAAAGGGTGTCCATTAAAGATTTCCATCATTATGTTATGTGACAGAAGTATGGCAGAAGGAAGAAGAGCTGAGAGGTCAGTCTGCAGAATCAACCCCATAACAAATAAAACCTGTAAGCTGCACCTCACAGAACAGCAGTTTAAAGCTTCAGCTTCTCCCTGGCCTTGGTGACTTTCAGCCTTCACCCATGTGTGCCTGTTAGTGAAAGTAGTAACAGTGACAGCTGTGGCACTGCTGTTTGCTGCAACTGCAACAGCTCAGAGGTGAGACCTAGGATGCTCTCAACTGCACAGCCATGTGGAAACCCAGGGATTAGCTAACAGCCTTCAGGTCTGTGTGGGGCCCTGGAGTGTGACAAAAGATGTTGTACCCTGAATCACATTGTGATGGCTTGGGAGTTACCTGCTCCCCCACCACACTCTCTATGAAAATCCCCCAGACTAGACTCAGCTGGCTGGAAGTGAAGGACTGAAGCTCTGTTTACAGCTTAGCACAATGCACAAGCAGATATTTACAATATCTCACGATATTTACAGCTATATACAGAAATAGACAAGTTAAAAGGTGATACAGAAACATAATCCTCCTCCTAGAAATCAGAGCCCCCAGGAGGGGCTCCCAACCACCCTTCCACCTTCTTCCCACCCCTCTGCCTTACCCCAGGATCTACCTTACATGCAAGGTGAGTTTGGAGGATGGGCAAGGGGGGTTAGAAGCAGAGTGATGAGTTGGGTTACATAGCAGCAGCCCAGGGAGAAGACACAGCAGCTCCCAGAGAGAGACTCTCTGTGTTACCTATGTTTGTGTCCTGGTTTTCATACATCTCAGCAAGCCTATGAGTGCAGCAGACATGACCACTGTTTGCTTTTCACAGCCTAGCATCTAATTTCTTTCGTTAAAATATTCCAATTACCCTCAGACCACCACATCCTTGTGAAGAAGGGGAGTAAAAAATAAGGCAGTGCTGTATCCTTGAAGCAGGTGAGAAAGGCAACTGGGAGAAGAGCACCTGTTAAAATGAAGCAGCAGGCTGCAGTGGGGCAGGCTGTGGGGAAGTGGCACTGCCCCTCGACAGGCAGCCGCGGGCACTGCCAACCTGGGCCATCAGTCTGCTCCGCAGCTATGGTCACCTCCTTGCATTCTGGTCTGCCAGTTTGTCATTTTGGCTCTCCACGTTGAGACCTGCTGGCCTGGGATCAACACCTCTCTTGATATGCTCAGGAGAAGCCACACAGCCACAGGCCCCTGCACCCACCCCACATTACCCACTGCAAAGTGACCTACAGTCTAGTCCGCCCCTTGTACATCAGTGCTGCCCCTCTGCAGAGCCAGCTGGCCTTGAGGCCAGCCCCTCTGCCATCCAAGCACTATCTTGGCTGAAGGACAGCTCCATGCTCCTGGTAGCTGAACAGCTCCAAGCTGCTGCTCCCACATTCACTTTCTGGCTAATCATCCCCTGCACAACGCTGGGGCAGCTTTCAGGAGCTCGTTGGGGAAATCAGGTCCTCAGAGCAACACAGTTCAGAAGAAGGAGCTGTGGAGAAGTATTAAACTCCCACATCACCTTTGCTCCCAAAGCTTCTAGTGCATGGAAGCACTTTTTGACTTAGGCAAGGAGACTGTACAACATGCAGGGCCAAGTAACTGCACAGGTTTCTTACTCCTAAATTCAGTTCCACATTCAATGCATATTGAAGTGTGGCAGAAATTATTTACTATGCATAAAGATGCTCCAGGTCTAAAACCTTCCCCTAAATCAGGACTCTGAGCATCCTGGTTCCCATGCAGATTGAAAGCCAGAAAGCTGGGTGAGAGCACTCCCCAACAGCCAAAGACAACACAGGCTTGCCTAGTCAGAGGAAGGCAAATGAAACCGAAGCTGGAAGAGAGGGGGAAAGTTGTACAAAGCAGAAGAGCAAGAACCTGAAACTTGCTCTGGCAGTAAAACTTACAGGTCTGTGCAGGAGTGTGAAAGGCTACCAAGCACTGCTGCATGTGGGCAAGAATCACACAGACATGGCAGTGCTAGGTCAGAAGGAGATGTAGCCAGAAGTTAGAGGGTACAGGTTGTGTAACCTTCTGCCTCGCACCTTGGCTTGTTTGTAAACCACCCAGGACTGTGAAAGCACAGCCAGGCTTTGCCCAGTTTGCCTCAGAACTCCAAGGAAAACCATCCCAAAGACCAGATTCCCTCCTGATACTCACATGTGCAAAGATAAACTCCAGACAAAGCCATAGGCACAGCCTCTTAACCACCGGGACCAAAAGCTGGAGATGAAGCACCCCATTGGTGCCCCCCTGAAAGCAATACACACTGCCTGCTGTGCCCCAGCACACTGCTCCCAGGTGCTGCCTCCTGCCTGCCTCTGGCCATAGTCCCAGATGAGCCAAGCACTCACCAAGCACCCAGGAAACACAGGTAGGAAAGGAGAGTACAGTCTTTATGGCTGGCTGCATTTTGTTACTTCTCCAGCATGCTGACAAGCCAGAGTGGGCACAGGAGCTTAAAGCATGCTGTCCCAGACACCCCTTCTCCATGCTCCTCCTGCACACAAAGTGCACAAGACCCTTCCCCACTCCCCCTAAAAATGGGCTTTTGGAGTGGGCACACTTGATTCTGCTCTATCTGCAGGGTAGGAAGCAGGCTGCTAGCAGCCAAGTGACCAGCACATCCATTTGGAAAGAGGTCACTGCCCTGTTCTGCTTGGGGCTTTGATGTGGCTCCAAGCACCCTGTGCAAGTGTACCCAACTCACTCTGCTCCTCAAGAAAGAAGGAAATAATTCTATCACTGAATTCCCAGTGCCCTCTACTCAGCCTCCTGAGAAAAGCACATCAACTCCAGCTTCAACTGCCTTCAAAGGAAGCCTGATTCCCACACCCCCCCCCTCAGACGTTTTGCAAACAAATAGCAAGGTCCTTCCACAGCCAATAATCCTCAAGCAGTTTCCTCTCTCTGGAGACTGGGTTCCCTCAGGGAGAATTTATTAAGTAGAAGCTATGAGAATTTACATAAAGCAAGCTACTTTAAAAGTCATCCTCTTCATATTTTTGTTTTTAAATCTGCAGTACAGTGCTGCAAGCAGCAGCAGAAAAAGATCAGCTATGAGAGCTTACAGGATAGCAAAGTTAATAGGCAAAAATGCACCAAGCTGCAAGGTGAAGAATGGAAATTATTGTCAACAGCAGAGGATTTTCATCTTTGTTAAATCTATTTTCAAGTGAGTTTCTCAAGCAGAACTCACCCAATCCCATTATTACTGCTCCACATTGTGTCAGCCTGACATGCAGTTCAGCCTGTCAAGAGCCAAAAGTTGTATTTNGAAGTTGTTGGCAGAGAGAGTGATTGGCATTGGAATGGGCTGCCCAGGGAGGTGGTGGAGTGCCCATCCCTGGAGGTGTTGAAGCAAAGCCTGGCTGGGGCACTCAGTGCCATGGTCTGGCTGATTGGCACGGGCTGGGTGCTAGGTTGGGCTGGGTGAGCTTGGAGCTCTCTTCCCACCTGGCTGATTCTAGGATTGTTTTCATCAAAGCTGTTCTCTCCCTGCCTTTGCAGTCTAGGTCAAAACCAACAGGGTAAATCCATCTGCTCCATCTTTCAAGTATCACCAATTTCTTCTTCCTCCAAGGCCAAACATTTAATATGAAACCCATGCAGAGAGCCAAGTGTTAGTCACTACAAATGTTACCTGTGTGCAGAGGGAAGCAGACAGCCTGACAGCAGTATCAGAAAGTTGCTCAATGAGTCTCTGGCATCTCTTAAACAGACAATAGGAAGTAACAGCAGAGAAGCAATGGAAAAGAAACAGAGCAACCACTTAAAAGAGGGTGCTTTAAAATTAAGTAAACCTGTGTAGACCTTATTGGAAGGCACATGAACAGGCTGGCAACCGGTTAACTGAGCTGCTCATTCTTATCCACCAGATGACAAAAATAACCAACAAAAAAAACCCCACATTATGCAGAGTTTCCATACAGGGACCTTACATAGGAACTGACAACATTTTTTTTTAAAGCTTATTTCTCTTCTCTTCAGCAAACAGAATCACAGAACCACAGACACACCCAGGCTGGCACAGCCCCTCAGGAACACCAAGCCCAACCCAGAACCCTGCTCTGCAAGATTCACCTTAAACCACAGCCCCAGGCACCACATCCAAACCACCCTGAAACACAGCCAGGCTGGGGGACTCCACCACCTCCCTGGGCAGCTCATTCCACTCCCTGAACACTCTCTCCAGGTAAAACTTTTCCCCAATGTCCAACCTAAACCTCCCCAGCCTCAGCTTGAGGCCATTCCCCCTTCTTCTGTCTCCAGTTCCCTGTGAGCAGAGCCCAGCAGCAGCCTCTCCACAATGTCCCTTCAGGTAGCTGCAGACAGCAATGAGCTCTGCCCTCAGCCTCCTCTTCCTCACACTAACCATCCCCAGCGCCCTCAGTCACTCCTCATCAGATTTCTTCTCTGCACAGAGAAACAACTGTTGGAAACCACACCTGGAGGTCATCTCTAGTTCCAGTTGGAGGGGAGATGGCATTGTGAATGTCATGCACAGCAGCAGTATCCAGAGGAGTCAGTGGTCTGGGTGGGCTTCCATCAGCATCTTTTGAAAGGCCACTCACAAACTGGCTGGTGGAAGGGCGAGGCTCAGCCTGCCTTTATGTGTATTCCAGTTCATCTACTGTCAGGGGGACTGACATTTAACAGCTGTAAGCAACAGCTGGCTCTGGACAACTATATTTTCTGCTTCCCTTCGCACTTCAGCATCTACTTTTCCCATGAAGCAGAACCACTGTTCCACAAGCAGAGGGATATGGCAGGAAGACAAAGAGAAGCCCACATTATGGAAAATAAAAGGCTTCACAGAATGCTTGAAGGCTTTTTGAGGAAACCACCCTCCTCACTGCAGAGCATGACAGCCATCAGAAGGCCTTTCTCCAACAGCCACATCCCCTTCCGTGGCCTTTAGCAACCTCCTTCTCCAGGTTTCCCACCACCTCCAAATCACACCCTTCAGGGGTGCTTGAGCACAGCTGCTGGGAGTCAGTGCCAAGGCTGCTTCACACCATCCCTGGGAAGCCCTGTGAAACACTATCACTGTCTCTTTTGAAAGGTAGGACCATCTGCTGGGGAGAAAAGAGCCCAACAGGTTACTTCCCAGAGAGAAGGTTTAAGATGAATTTTCTCTGCCAAGCACAGCCATGATTTATTTGCATCAAAGGCACTAACAGTCTTCACAAGTTCCTTGCAAACAAAGCAGCTCTGAAGCTGGTTATATTTAGGTCAGACTTGCTATCAAACAGGTGTGGTCAGGATGCAGCTCTCTGAAGATGCATCCCTATTCAGAAAGCTTTACTTCTGACCAAAGAAAGTTGCTGGGTTTTGGCACCAGACCAACAGCAAGTTTCAGTCTCAGAACTCAGCATCACAAAACATTCAAAGTTACTGTTTTAAAGAAGCAAGGGAGGCCTCTTCAGAACTGATGAGTACACCCTCAATGCCACCATCACCAAGGGAACACTAAATGATGCCTTGCAAACACTACAGGTACTTGGCCCTGCAAGAAGAGCAGAGCAGGCAATGGCCCTGCAATGGCAGCAGCTGCAAGATGCCTAACCTGAAATTGTTGCTGGCTTGCTCTGTTGGGGAAATAAGCTTCACCATAGAATCACAGAATCAGTCAGGGCTGGAAGGGACCACAAGGAGCAGCCAGTCCCAACCCCCCTGCCGTGCCCAGGGACACCTCACACTAGATCAGGCTGGCCACAGCCTCATCCAGCCTGGCCTTAAACACCTCCAGGGAGGAGGCTTCCACCACCTCCCTGGGCAACCCCTGCCAGGCTCTCACCACCCTCATGCTGAACAACTTCTCCCTAACATCCAGGTTGACTCCCCCCATTTCCAGCTCGGTTCCATCTGCCCCAGTCCTGTCACTCCCTGACCATCACACTTCCTAACTCTGGGATGGACTCCTGAGCCCATGAGAATGAAGAAATGTAGGAAGAGAAGAGAAGCAGCCTCAAGAGGCCCCTGTACAGAGTACAGCAATGCTTGACACCCACTGCACACTTCCAAGAGCAGGACACAACTCACCCAGAAAGCAATTCTCAACAGGTGACTAAGGAAATGTCAGCTCACTTCTATGAGTGCTCCCCCAGGCCTGCACACCAAATGCAAAAGGCTGGAGACTGGTGAATTGAGACCTATGCCAGCAGCCTGAGAGACACTGCCACACCAGGAAGATGCACAACATACAGTGAGACTCTCAGGCTTGGCAGAAGCCTTGGAAAGCCAAGTGGGAGCCTGGAACAGAAGACATGCACATCACTGCCATCCTGTCAGCAATGCTGAGAAGGCCTGGTTGGTGAAACTAGAATCATAGAATGGTAAGGTTGGAAGGGACCTCAAAGCTCAGCCAGTTCCAACCCCCTGCCATAGGCAGGGACACCTCCCACTAGCACAGGTCACTCAAGGCCTCCTCCAACCTGGCCTTGAACACCTCCAGGGAGGGAGCAGCCACAACCTCCCTGGGCAACCTGTGCCAGTGTCTCACCACCCTCACTGCAAACAACTTCCTCCTAACATCCACTTTCAATCTCCCCTCTGCCACTTCAAACCCATTGCCCCTTGTCCTGGCATTCCCAGACCTTGTCAATAGTCCCTCCCCAGCCTTCCTGTAGCCCCCTTCAGATCCTGCAAGGCTACTCTAAGGTCTCCTGGAAGCCTTCTCTTCTCCAGGCTGCAGAGCCCCAACTCTCTCAGCCTGTCCTCACAGCAGAGCTGCTGCAGCCCTCTCAGCATCTTGGTGGCCTCCTCTGGACTGGCTCCAACACTTCCATGTCCTTCCTGTGCTGGGGGCTCCAGAACTGCACACAGGACTCCAAATTAGCCAATGCTAAAGGTTGTAATTATCTTTTTACATGTGAAGATTAAGCCAAGGTCTGTAAACACCTTCCTTTCAAGAGGCACAAAGGAATCCTCTGGCTCTTAAGTGCCCATCTCCTTCAGGCACTTTTTCCTTCTGCAGAGGTTTGTTTTAGAAGCACACTGCAGGCTGCCTTGTTTAGGTGACTTGCATAAGCAATTGTTTACCAACAGCCACACCAGGGCTCTACAAGCCTTCTGAGAAGGTTCTGGCTTACCATCTGCTGGGTAATACAGTTATGTTGACTTGACAAATATCAGGCCTGGCCCCAGCAACACTTAGCTTCTTCTCCTCACCTATGAGCAGCCAGTAGAGTCTAAGCAAGGCTGTTACATCACTAGAATCAAGTTGGAGACCATGGAACAGCATAAACACTGGCAGTAAAGGCTGCAGCTACCACAGGTCTGTTCTGTTTTCTTGTGTTGGAGTGTGGAGCATTGCTCTAACTAAATGCCATCCATTGCTGCCTTCCAGCATGCTCTCCTCTGCTGCAGGTGGAAAAAGTTTCTTGCAACACCCATGGGCAGAAGAGGTTATATCAGGTTTCAGATGTGGGATCTGTTCCTGCTGCACAATTAGAGCACTGACCTCATGCTGCTTCCTCCTTTCCTGGTCCCCTCACCCAATGAAGCATCATTTCTTCCCCCCTCCTCTTCAGCACATGCTTTTTTTACATCCTTTTCACAGAGAGGCTGGTGAGACACTGGCACAGGTTGCCCAGGAAGGTTGTGGAGCACAGAATCACCCAACCTGATCTTTGATCACATTGGGTGATTCTGTGCTCCACAACCTCCCTGGAGGTGTTCAAGGCCAGGCTGAGTGACCTGTACTAGTGGGAGATGTCTCTGCCTATGGCAGGGGGTTGGAACTGGATGATCCTTGAGGACCCTTCCAACCTTACCATTCTATGAAGTTCTGCCTCAGACAGGTATGTGACTAGGCAAAAATGCCCTTCCCAAGCCCTTCTTGTCTCATTAGCACTTGCAGGGCAAAGGGAGGCAGACACTAGAGCCTAGGAATCAGATCAAGCAGTGCTAGGTGCTTATAAAACACAGACCAAGGAAGAGCACTGCTGCAATGGCATTGTGAGCTTCCATCCCACACAGACAAACCACCTCTTGAATCTGAGCCATGGCTGCTTCCCTGTGATCTGACTTCCACGGGGGGCTTGTGCTGTGCAACACCCAGGGCAGCCCAGAGCTGTTTGCTCCGCTGCAAGCACGCAAGAGAGTCTGCACTATGCCTGTGCTTAAAGCTTGCTTTGTTCACTCCAGCACATTCAGAAAACTGAGCAGGAAAAGGTCACTCAGATATATGAGCTATTTCTGCCCTAAAACATGCCAATAATTTGGCTCAGAAGCAAAAACTGCAGAACAAGACTGCTGGGAATCAACCTTCCCTTGAATTCTTCTCAGTAAATATTTAGCTCCTTTTATTTTTGTAGCTGGTCACTGACATGAGCCTGATACTTACTAATTTATAAACCATAGTTATGAAAGGAGTAAAGACTAAGACTTGCCTTTCCAGTGGCTCTCCCTCTCCAGTTTCTAGCTCTTTCCTCTCATTTTCAAGTCAGTACAGCCTCATCTCTGCTTTAAATTTCTCTTTCTTTCCTTCTTAATATGACTACCACACCTCCTTACCCTCTGCACACACTGCAGTTCACACTTCACAGGAATGAGCAAACTTATTTCACAGTTCCTTGTGCTACTTCCTCAGCTGAACTCATTAACAGTGTCTCCAGGACTTCCCCTGACTGAAAGAATTGCCCCTGGGCATATAGGAATGAGTTTGTAAGGTTTTGAGGGCAGTTACTTTGAGCATTTTGCAGAGGTCCTGTGCAGCAGCATTAGCAGCCCAGCGAGGCTCTTGCAGGCACAGCAGCCTTTCAGCCGGGGCTGAGCTATGCTCTCACTCTTTGCAGCCCCTTGCAGAGATCGGCTGGATGCTTGGAACAGAGGCTGAGCTCCTCCAGGCAAGGGCTTAGCTCCTCCAGGCAAGGGCTTAGCCACCACCACCCCGCAGATTCCTGCATCAGGCTTCTCCCAAGAGCCACAACTGGGAAGGCAGGAATCTCCTGATCCAGAGCAGAAGGAGTCAACTGGCTTCTCTGCCTGCCCGATGCACTTCCAGAGAGCACACAGGCTTGGGGGGGCAGAGTGGGGGGAGGCTAAATTGGTTGGTTGGGGGGTGTGGTTTGGAGACTTTTTTAGTTTTAATTTTCCCCACTAGCTTAGTCACACCTCCTTGAGAGAATCCATGCACAAGTGTACTTCTCCTTCCTGACCCAGACCAAGAGCTGCTGCTCAATGCTTTCAAAGCCTGATGCCAAGCTTGCCTGCAGCACAATGGGGCCCTGCAATGGCAGTGGGACAGCACGCAGGGTCACCATATAACATCCCCACTCATCTGCAACACTGACCTTGTCCATTAGTTTCAGCTTCTTTTTTGGTGGTTTTCCTGCTGTGTACATCTTGGCAGCACCTCACCCTGGTAACTTGCAAACAAGAGCATTAAGATGAGCTCTGTCTCTTCTGGCTGTCTCACCATTACTCTGCCCTTTCCTTGCATTCTGCCACCCCTGCACAGCTGTTCCTCTGTCTGATTAAGATGAAATCCCTGCCTCCTTGCATCCTTTTAACTGGCCCCAGGGGGATTCTGGGGAACCTCAGCCTGCTCCCAAACAGCTATCAGCAGGCTTCACTCCTGTGGTTTTGTCTTCTACTAACAGCAGCATTAACATTTCAGAGCAAAAAAAAAAACCAAACTGAATTAACTCTAGCATTGATCCCAATGGCCTCAAACACATCCTTCCTCCCTCAGACACTCCCCTGAGTCTCAGTCTCCTACTCAAGCAGATGCTTACACAGCATGGCCCATCGACCTGCTCTGCCAAGGGGTCACACTAAGGTTGGAACTAGCTCTAAGTTACACTGTTTGTCAGGTAAAGCTGCCTGCAAGACCACCTTGTCTCACTGAATGTAGCAACTGCAAGCCAGCAGATGCTGAATGGCCCTTTACAAACAGATCATCACAGGTAACTTGCAGCCCCAGCTGAAAACAGCTCTCCCCAAAGCACCCAGACATGAGTCTTCCAGAAAGGATTAACAGTTCTTGAGCACAGAGAGCAGTTCTGCACCACAGTTTCCTTTAGAGCATGTTTTAGGGACAACTCCTGAGGCCCTGGGCTGATCATAGAATGGGAAGGTTGGAAAGGACCTCAAAGGACATCTAGTTCCAACCTCCTGCCATAGGCAGGGACNAGACCACACCTCAGACTGGTCACAGGACATGCTAGTGCCTCTGAGCACTGCATCACCCAGTGAGCACAAACACCAACACCTTGGGTACCACTGCACAGTCATTTGTAGTGCAGTGAGTTGGTGCCTGCATCCTCTCAAAATGCAAACACAAAACTAGTATTTGTTTTACCACACTTCAGGGAGGCCTATGGCAAAGTTTCCCATTAATCACAGCAGTTTCCTTGATATCAACAGCAAATCCTCCTCTCCCTTTCAGAAATCTTTAAGAGTAAAACCCTACCACCAAGTTGTTCTTTGTTGGACATGCTTCTCAGCAAACACATCACAGCCTCACACTTCTCTTCACACAGCAGCCTGGCAGGCAGTCTCTGGCCAGGGCACAGAAAGAAACTCTGAGCATGGCTAGACTTGCAGAGAACAGGAAAGGAGATGCTGTCATCTACACTGATCCAAGGGTCACAACCCCACCTCTTCCAGTTCCACATACAATAGAATACACAGCAGGCCAGTGTGGCAGCCCAGGCTTAGCTGGCTTACCACCACCTTAGGGTGAGAGAGCTCCAGGGGCAGAGCAATGTGTCCCTTCCCACATGAGGACTGCCCAAATACATGACTTGAGATTCATGAAGAGCAGAGTCATTTCCAGCAGCAAGGACCAAAGCTTCTCTTAGTGCTGTGTCAAGTGTCTCACACTTCAAGCAAAGGTATCAGGGAACAACCATTTGTGGGTGCAATCCTTCCACTGTGGCACCCAGGCTGCAGCATGCCATGATCTATCTGGTGCTCACAGATACTTTGCTGCACTCCACCACATATCTGTTCTCCCTTAGTAAACTGGAACAGCAGCTCAAGAGTACAGAAGAGGACACCCAACCTCCCTCCCAGAGAGACTACAGAAAACAGCCACTCATGCAGAAGCAGCCCCTGGCTCACCAGCACACTGCTCTGGGATACACTGGAGCAGATTTGCAAAGAGATCACATCCACTATCAAACCCAAACAAAACCACCACAAAGGTGGTGGGGTGGAACATTCTGTTCTGTGCTGAAGAACAAAGTAGAGAGGCCACAAGTCACAGCAAAACAGGAGGAACTATTCAGCTGAGCATACTGACCCAGACCACAGGATTCAGTCACCCCCTATTAACACACACATGCATCAGATCCACAACCCGAGCAGCAGTTCACATGCTCCCCACCTCGTTTGGAAATGGGCATTTAGAAATTCAGGGCACTCATCTGATACACTGGAGCTGAACATTAGTAAGCCCAATTTGGTCAGGATAGAAGGAACAAAGCAACAAAGCAAAGCACAGCAAGAGAAGAACATCTGCTGCTGTTACCAGTGCTACCATATGGTCAGTGTCTGGGGGACAGAGAATGAGTTCATTCACATTTAAAATTAAAAGGTCACTCCTTCCAAGATAAGAAATGCCTGTTGCCCTTTCCCTGTTCCAATCTCATTATTCCCAGTCCAGAGCTGGCTTTCTGAAGAGCCAGCACTGCCAGTGTTCTGGTCCAGGCAGTTCAGAACACTCTGCATGACAGGACACCAGAATGAGGATGAGCACACTCCTGTAGGAGTTTTGGTTAGCCCAAACATGAGCCTGGTTTATCCACAGCCCAGAGCTGCAAGGCTGCAAGCCCAGTTGTGTCCCCAGCAGGTTACAGTCACACTCCAAGCCTGGGAGGAGGCATTTGGCAGCAGTAGTAAATTTGATGAGCACAGGAACTCTTGACCACTGTCGTGAAGCTACCTTCAATTCATGAAAGTACTGCCTGGAATTGCAACCAACACATTTGCTGTCTTGGATGCTCTGAACTGTCTCTATTCAACAAATGTGAGGCCAGACACGTGGCAGCAATGCTTTATAGTGCAGTGCAGAACACGAGCAGGGGAGCTGAGGAGGCAGTGCTGCAGCTATGCTACCCAGGCTGCATGAAAAAAAGCAGGAGGGACAATCTTAATGCATCCTCCTTAGCTCTTTAAAAAATGGATCACTAAGGTGTTTTCTATTTGAGCAGCTCTAAGTGGTTATCATCTAGTGAAAGTCTTGTCCAAGGCAATAAGACCCCTGGTAATAGCACAGTCCCTCTACAGCTGTCAAGACAGAGCACAGAGTTAATTCACCCACTGTTACAGCCTCTCGACCCAAACAAGGCCCTGCCACGTCTGCCTCCTTCCTCCCAAACCTGAACCCACACATGCTCTATGAAACTCACATATTCACTCTGCCAATTGAGTTCCCATGGCAAGAGAGACAGCAAAAAGGATCAGAAGGGTTTTGCAGCCATGTTGAGCAGCCTAAGCCAGAAAGAGAACTTCATAGAAGAGCCTACAGCAAGAGTGCAGCACCAGGAGCAGAGGAGATGGCAGGCAACAGGCCAGATGGAGCAGTGCCAGCAGTGCCTCCCAAACCCATCCAGGCCACACCATGTGCCACTCACTCTCCCTGTGACATGCTTTTAAAACACTCCAGTCAACCCAGACTGGACTCCCTTATGCCCTGACCCCCACACCTCACTGTGTTCACTCTCTGCCAGTGGAATAGAATTAGGCAAGGACCCCAGAGAGGAGCAGCCCTGCCCAGAGAGCAACCCATGAGTGTCTCCAGCAGAGCACAGCCTTTGCCTACAGGAAGGCAGAGGCAGTATGCAGGCTTTGGCTGTACAGCTCTCATGCAGAGCCTGCAGTGTGCTGCTGAGACAGCAAGGCTCCTCAGCCTCCCCACAACAGCAAGGGGAACAGGAGAGACACAGACAGCAGCTGCCTGGTTCACAGCCTCACAGACACAAAGTGCCAGAGGGAGAAAAGATGCAAGGTCTGAATTTTAGCTATTGCCTCTCCAGAGGTGGCTGGGTTCATCCTAGGACCAGGCCTTCACTGATACACTTAGAAAAGCCTGCTTTTGATGGCAAGTTTGTAGGACCAAGTGTCATTTTCTTCCATGTTCTGCCCTCCTTATGCATTCCATTTACTGATCACCCTACTACAAAAGGATACACTTCACATCAGAGAGCAGCAGAAACAGTGCAACCTCCTATGGAAGCTGGATGCAGGCTTCTGGCTCCTAAAGCCTTCTGCACATGGCTTTTTTTTATTTAGGGTCTTCCAGAAGGTACTGCAAATCAGTTTCCAGCAAGATCTATATCCTTTATCTCCTCCATGTGAAAAGGAACATCTATTGCCAGTAAAAGCATCACAGAATTAAACAACATTTCAGACACAAGGGAAATCTGACAGGCTGTAGCACAGCTTTAAGCAAGCCAAAGGTCACTGGATTAAAGATGGACTTCCACAACAGACATTCCTAGGCTCTTTTTTTCATCCAGTATCACTAACTTCACTTGTGCTGAGCAAACTACAGCCACCTTGATACCGTTTTCAGAAAAGGCAGATTCTGGGGAGACAAATGGAATCTACTTTTCTTCATGTATGGAACAGGGACAGCCTATCCACTCTGGGATCACCTGAATCCAGGGCTGGATGTGGTGCTCCCTTTGCACTGTGGGAAGCAGTGGAAGCCCAAGAAGAAAACGGTCAGAGCAGAGCAGTAGCTGTGCAGGTGAGCCCCATGTAAGCACACGAGTCTGGAGCGGCCAAAGTGACTCTGCATATGGCTCCTGTGCTCAGCTGAGCTTAAGGGTGCCAAGGGGGCAAGGCTGCTATTCCACAGGGCAGATAAAAAGAAGTCTTTCACACTTTTTTCCCCCCCCCCAGGTCTGCCTTCTCAGCTCTGTAGTCCCAATATAAACCTTCATTAGCAAGGAGAGCTGTGAATACCTGAATATTCGACCCTCAGATTGTCATCAGCCCTGTAATTAAAGGATTATTCTTTCCCTCTGTAAATTAAAAGGAGCTTCAGGCATTAGAGATGCCCCCAAGCTGCTCTGCCATGGTCTGAATGTTAGACTCATGACAGTTGCTTAATCCTTCCTGTAGCACAGAGAATAAAAACAAAAGCATAGCCAAGCCTTCACACCTGGAAAGACCAGATTTATTCTGAGGGGTAATCAAAAGTTACTTATGTTAATGAGCACACTGCCATCTGAAAGGACAAAGTAACATTTTATCCTCCAAACTTTCTCATAATCTTACATGAGCAGCTGTAGAGAGACAAAGGAAGGATTTCCCAGGTGAGCTAAGTCCCTTTAAGCAGTCACTGCTCATAAGGCATTCCAGAAACCTGGGAGCAAGAGGATATTTTTCTGCACACCAAGTATTTCAGCTATCCTGCCTAACAAAGCCTGGTGAGGAAATGCTTCCATTTGATGCAAAAGGAGGTAAGGTCTAACTTAGTGCTCAAATTCATCTTCCCCCAAAACAAAGCCATATACACCCTCAGACTTGGGCATTTCGTATGTCTCAAGCCAAAACCAGAGGATAAAGCATCCTGAGCCTTTGTTCAGCAGAGATTGAAAACCAAATCATCCTCTGTGGTACAGCTATCACTGCATGTTTGCATTCTAGACACACTGAGTGATTGATTTAATGCCCCTTACAGGAGCACCTCTGCAGCTGCACTGGCAGCACAGCACTCCAGAGGACACCACTGTCTCAGGCAGCAGCATTGGAGACCTCTCTGCTTCTTTCCACCACTTCTGCAGTAAGTCTCTGTTTTTCTTTCCAGGCCAGGCAGTAGCTCTGCATCCCCAAGTCTGGCACTGACCTGAGACCCAACGGCAACATGAACACAGACATCAGTGTCTGCCTACAGTGACGCTGACACCGCTCCGCTTGGTACATAAACATTCATCCTCTGTGGCCACCTGTGCCCCACACACCTAGGAGGTCACCACCTCCTCATGTGCCAGGTGTGGCTGGCACAACCCTACACCAGCAGTCAGAAGCTTGGCAGCCTTGCAGCCACACGCTGGGAGCACCACAACATAATCAAGTGGCAGGCTGCGGCGTTGAGGCGTGCAGCAGCCACACGTCACCCGCCGTGACACTGGGCACTGTCATTATTTGTGGAAGTAAATCCACACAGCATTCCTACTTGGTGAGCTTCTGCTTCCCTGCTTCTGCTATTCCAGTTGGCCTTGCTCCAGGAGTCATCAGGAAAGCTCATCCTGTGTTACAGAGGATTACTCCTGAAGTACAGCCAAGTACGAGACTTAGAGACTCATAGAATGGGTTAGGTTGGAAGGGACCTCAAAGCTTGGCCAGTTCCAACCCCCCTGTACCATAGGCAGGGACACCTCCCACTAGCACAGGTCACTCAGGGACTCATCCAACCTGGCCTTGGACACCACCAGGGAGGTTGTGGAGCACAGAATCACCCAATGTGATCAAAGATCACATGTGTGATCCATGCTGCTTTCAAACTCCTCTGCTGCCTCTCCTGCTGTCAGTGGTACACCCTAGGGGTATGGCTGACACCACTCAACCATAATTTTTCTCCATTTAGGTTGTTTGGCAAAAGAAGTTTTAAGTAAGTTCAATTCCAGTATAATTGGTATTAAAAGCTGGAGCTCCATTCTTTTTCCTTGGTATCCTGTGGAAAAGACATNGCTGATCTTTGAGGTCCCTTCCAACCTTACCATTCTATGATTCTATGCCTTTTTGATCCCCACCTTCCTCCACTGCACATTACTGACCTGGATGCCAGTCCAAGAGCACTGCTTGGCACAGCCTGCTCAGTACAGCTGACTGCAGACACAGACACAGCAAGGGAACTGATACCTCCTCAAACAACCCACACATGGAGCTGCACAGAAGTACACACATGACCAGAACAGGCTCATCTGGCTTCCTGCTCTGTTTCTGCAGAGGCTTTTGATAGGCAGGAAGCACACAGAGGCCCAGGCAACAGCTCCACAGCAGCCCTGGCACTACAGAGCCTGCCTTCACGCTGCCTACGCTTCTCGCCTTCCTCACTCACCCCTGGCTTGTTTGAGAGGCTGACAGAGCCTCAGCCTCCAGAGCTGAGAGTCTCACAGGTAGTATAAATACACAATACTTGGGCAGCAAACAGTGTCAACACTTGCCAAGGGAGTCTCCATACTCTGTTTATAACATTCTTATTTTCCTATTCTTGCCCAGAAAGGGGAGAGGATCTCCACAGCAGCCTTACACACACTGTGCCCCAGATATCTGCAAGAGGAAGCATCCTCACAGTGCAAGCCTGCCATAACTGGATTTATGAGCTCATCTCAGTAAAACTCATGAGTGAAGTCAGTTTTAAAAAGCCTGATTAAAAATATTTTGTTGTCTCCTTGTTAACCTCACCTACCTCCAAAAACTTGCTTCAACCTGAAAAGCAGGCTCTTTTGCACCCACAGCAAATTCCACTATCTCTACAGTTTTGTCTCCATGGCCAAAAAGAACACAGACAGACTAAGATAACTGAGTCCTAGAGAAAAAAATCCCCACACTCACACAACCTAGATAAATACAAAAATCAGTGAACTCCAACAATGGCTTGGAAGACAGAAAGCACCAACACAACCCACAGACACAAAACCAGCAGGGGCAAGTGTAGAGTCTGGCACCTGGGCAAGAACAACCCCAGGGAGCAGCGTAGGTTGGGGACTGACCTGCTGGAGAGCAGTGAAGGGGAGAAGGCCTTGGGAGTGATGATGGATGGGAGGGTATGAGCCATGAGCCAGCAGTGTGCTCTGGTGGGCAGGAGGGGCAGTGCCATTCTGGGGTGCATTAGAAGGGCTGTGCTTAGGAGGTCGAGGGAGGTTCTCCTGCCCCTCTACTCTGCCCTGCTGAGGCCTCATCTGGAGTACTGTGTCCAGTTCTGAGCTCCTCAGCTCAAGAAGGACAGGAGCTGCTTGAGAGTCCAGCACAGAGGCACAAAGATGCCGAAGGGAATGGAAGAGCTCTGTTAGGAGGAGAGCCTGAGGGAGCTGGGGCTGTGCTGCTGGGAGAGGAGAGACTGAGAGGTGACCTCAGCAATGGTTCTAAAGATGTGCAGGTGAGTGGCAGGAGGCTGGAGCCAGGCTCTGCTGGGTGATGCCCAGGGACAGCACAAGGGGCACTGGCTGGAAGCTGAGGCACAGGAGGTTCCATGTGAACCTGAGGAAGAATTTTTCTCCCTGTGAGGGTGACAGAGCCCTGGCACAGGCTGCCCAGGGGGGCTGTGGAGTCTCCCTCTCAGGAGATATTCAAGAACCATCTGGATGTGTTCCTGTGTGATCTGCTCTGGGTGATGCTGCTCTGGCAGGGGGGCTGGACCAGATGAGCTTTGGAGGTCTCTTCCAGCCCCTGACATTCTGTGACTGTGATTCCACAAACCAACACTATGCACTTTTTACTGTGTCCATCCTATTAAACTCAGTACTTAGGGAGATGAAATGAACTGGGGTGCTCTCAGGGAAGAAAGCATTGCCCTGAACTTCTGAGCAGTGATACCTTCACAGAACTCAGGACATGCATTGTGCCCTCAAGACACAGTCCTTTATTGGTCAAGCTGAATAATCTCTCTCAATAACTCCAAGCACTCCTTTAAGTGGAAAGAGGGTGCAAAATTCCCCTATGTACTGGGAGCCTGTTAAGCAGCTGGCACAAAAAAAGAGAAATCAATATGCTCTTGAGACAGCAGGAATCAGTTACACAGCAATTAAATGCACAGTGCAGGAGGACCACAGAGTAGCAGCCTGCTCTAGCCAGTGGGGTTGCCTACCACCAAGTGCCTCAGGGAAAAAAGGAAATCAGTCTCCTCACATCTCAGATTCTGCAAGGCTTGTCTGGAACAGTGCTTGGAGAGGCTGGAGCACAGGCATCATTCTGCAAGCAGCAGTGTTTCTGACTCAAGTCAGCACCAAGCAGCACAGTAATGCTCTGCTGGAGAGGCTGAAGAGACTGGGCACAGGGACACAGATTAACCAAGGCAGGAGAGATGGATTTACAACGGGAGGGCAGGACTATTTCCTCAGCCATGCTGCCAGGTCAGAAGCACACCAGTGCCTACTGCCAGCACCCAGGGGCTCAAGTGCATCAATTCCTTCCACCCTGCGTGTCCAGGCCCTTGCAAAAGCCTGGAAGCACAACACACATCTCCTCTGTCACCCCCACACAAACACAGATGGAAAACTTAGGAAGTATCTGTTACAAAATGTTGGGGGGAAGTGGGGAGGAGGTGGGATGAAGCAATCACCATAGCATATTGTTCTGTTTCAACTGTCTCCAGGATCTGGCAGCCGCTGAAAACTCACTTTCCTTCCTCTCTACCAGAGAGCCACAAGGCTTGTTACCTTAAACACCAAAACACCCCAAGCCACTCATCTGAAATCCAAACCTCCAGTTCATAGCTTCAGGCAGAGAAAGTCCCTTCTGGCCTCCTATTAATGGAGCAGAAAGAAAAATAACTGGGGAGAAAAAATGATCAGTTTTGGATATTCTGCACTGTTGGCTTCATTTTTAATACCAACAATGCCATATGCCTCTGGAGTTTCATGCTACAGCACACAACATGAACAGTGAATACTAACCTGGACAAGGTTAAACCCCAAAAAGTCAAAAGACACATCAAGGAGAAACCTTGATGCATACAAAGGGATGCAGGTGAGGGCTGGCTAGCCCCAGAGCAGCAGCCTCTGGCAGAGGCACTTGTGGTTTAGGCTTGCCATGTTACAGCTGGTTCAAGCAGACAAAGGATGAGCAGGAGAAAGTGCAAGTTAGAGATCAGCGAAGGCTCTATGAGAAGCTTTAGACAAGAGCTGTTCAGAAATGCTTCTGTCATCCTCCTGCTCTCACTTCACAGAGTAAAAATAATGGGGGAGAGGAATCCTGTGTTCCCTGCTGCAACTGGTCTGCAGTCTGTCACACCCCTCTTCCTCCTCCTCCCTTCCCCCCCCCCCTTTCAGAACAATTGTTTCAAGTGGTAAAAGATGAGCAGGATGTAGACAAAAAGTGACAGAAGATGAATAATTCAGCAGAGGACAGTCACTTGCAGGAAATGCCCTAATACACTAATCCAGAGAGAAGGAAAGATAAAGCCAACAAAATATACACCTTCCAGTTGTGCTCTCCAGCACTCTGAAGATGAGCATTTACTGGGACTTAACCAGTGCTGGGTTAATAGTGCTAAGAAAAGGCAGCTGTGCCTGGCCCACATAAAATGTGTCACACTGCATCTGGTACTGATGTCTCTTCAAGGCACTGTCAACAGAAACAACCTTCAGCAAGTGCCACTTGGAAGTGCTGACCAACTTCCTGCAGCTAATGCTCTCACACAGCCTGCATTGAGGAGGTGCACTGCCCACACCTGTGCACTGCCCACACCTGTGCACTGCCCACACCTGTGCACTGCCCACACCTGTGCACTGCCCACACGCACTTGGAATCACTCTTCTGGGGTGGGCATCTTCTGATGGAGTCTTTCTCCCTCTGCTCCAACACCACACTTTTTTGAGCTTACCTTACCTAAACATTATGCTTACACAGCCAAAAACTGTGCAGTTTGCCAAGAGATCAGATTTTTTAGACCAGTGTAAGCTTTTCCAGTTCTGCACCAGGAAAAAGTTTTCCCTACCAACATGAAATGCTCTCAGTGTTGCACTGATAGGTGAACCCCAGCTGTGTGAGGGCACTCACTCTCTGCCTTCTAGGAATGACCTTTAACTTGTCTAAATCCCTCCTATCCCCCTGTTCTGTACTGATACTTAAAGGAGGGTCTCAAAGCACCCTGCAGAGAGAGCAGCCCCCAGTGAAAGACAGCAGCTCCCTTACAAATTCCCCAGCTCAGCCAGACTCAGCACAGATTATCCACAGGGATTGCCAGGCTCCCTCCTCAGAGAGCCCACTCTCACAAACCACACAGCTTTGAAAGCAGAATGAGCAGCTTACAAGCCTTGCATTCCCAAGGAAAGGCTAAAGAGGCCAACTCAGTGCACTTCCCTTCCTGACCTGCAAGGCACTTTTAACAGCTTTGGCTGATGTGAAAAGATCACAGAATGCATCCTGTTGGAAGAGACCTCCAAGATCACCCAAGCACAACCCTCGACCCAGCCCTGGAGGATCAACCATGCCCCTGAGTGCCAGGTTCCCACATGACTTGATCACATCAGCCTTCAGCTGTATCTTCACCACTACCTCCCAGCCTCTACACCCACCAGTGGGATTCAGTGAAGAGACAGTTTTAATGTGTGTGTGTGTGTGTTGTATGTATGCAGTCAGGCTGCAAATTCCTCCCTCTGCTGCTGACAAGTCCAGCTTGAGACTGGGAGCAGAACACTGCCTAAACCAAGGCAGTATCTAGGCTGCACACACAATCACCCTAGGAAACACACAGACCTCTCTGGACTACTGGTCAGAAGTTAGTCTCAATAAATAGGAGGATTTAAAAGCATTTGAGAAATGATTCTTGTTTTCTCTGGCCAAGGAAGGAGGAAAGAAAAGACAGCAGGAAAAAACACCTCCTAAGGTCCATCTCCATGTCAATTTGCATTCCTTCAGCTGCATGTCCCAACATGTCAAAGATGCCACTTTACCCAAGTCCAACCTGTCCTGCATCAACAGTTTTATCTTTATTTAGTGATATAAAAAACCAAACACACACCTCCAGGAAATATTTAACTGAAGTGTACAAGTACCACTCAGAAGCACCCAAAAACTCTCAAAGGATTTAAATGAGCTCCTAATGAGACTTCCTCAAAACTCAAGTCTATACTCAAGGTTGCAGTGGTGGGAAGGAGGCATGGGGCCACCNGGATGCCATTGGCTCTGCTGCCCACCTGGGCACACTGCTGCCTCATCTTCAGCTCCTCTCTCCCAGCACCCCCAGGTCCCTCTCTGCCTGGCTGCTCTCAGCCACTCTGTGCCCAGCCTGTAGCACTGCTTGGGGTTGTTGTGGCCAAAGTGCAGAACCCTGCACTTAGCCTTGTTCAATCTCATCCCATTGCCCTCTGCCCACCCATCCAGCCTGCCCAGGTCCCTCTGCAGAGCCCTCCTGCCCTTCAGCAGCTCCACACCTGCTGCTAACTTGGTGCCATCTGCAAATTTAGTGTACAGCAAGAAGAGTTGGTAGCAAAGGAGGCTAATGCCTTATCTCAGCTAGAGGGATCTGAGGAGAGGACATAGAGGAATTATCCCTATTCTGATTTGCATCAGAACAAAGGCTCACAACAGCTCCTCAGCACTCTGACTCCTGTAGAGCACTGGATAATAACACTGTTGGAAGCATAGAGGGATTTCCTACCCCCCCTCCCCCCCCCCCCCAATCTTCCTAAAGGGGAATAAAAAGGTGAGGTTCAAAAAACAGTTTTATGTTTACTTCCCTGAAAAACATATCTATCTAGTTTCTTACCACTAAAACATAAAGTACACAAGGAAGATCCTTCTGTGACAGGTTTCCAAAGGCAATATTGGGAACAGGTATTTGGGTTATAGGAAAAGAAAAAAAACACCATATTGTGTTCAAGAGAAAAGGTCATTCATGCTCAGCTCTGGGAGGCAGGAGTTCCACAGATTCTACAGCAAAACCAGGGAGCAAGGAAGGACAGCAGGGCAAAAACCCAGCTTGTGGTATGTGAATGCCACAAAACCCAGGTTAACTGAGGTGCCAGCAGAGAGGCTGAGGCATGGTTACAGGGCAGGCAGACACTAAGGGCACTGCAGAACACTGGCTTACAGCTGAGGTGCCAGCAGAGAGGCTGAGGCATGGTTACAGGGCAGGCAGACACTAAGGGCACTGCAGAACACTGGCTTACAGCTGAGGTGCCAGCAGAGAGGCTGAGGCATGGCTGCAGGGCAGGCAGACACTAAGGGCACTGCAGAACACTGGCTTACAGCTGAGGTGCCAGCAGAGAGGCTGAGGCATGGTTACAGGGCAGGCAGACACTAAGGGCACTGCAGAACCTCCAGAGAAGGCAGAGCCGACAGCACAGGGGTTGAGGCATGGTTACAGGGCAGGCAGACACTAAGGGCACTGCAGAACACTGGCTTACAGCTGAGGTGCCAGCAGAGAGGCTGAGGCATGGTTACAGGGCAGGCAGACACTAAGGGCACTGCAGAACACTGGCTTCTAGCTGAGGTGCCAGCAGAGAGGCTGAGGCATAGGTGCAGGGCAGGCAGACACTAAGGGCACTGCAGAACACTGGCTTACAGCTGAGGTGCCAGCAGAGAGGCTGAGGCATGGTTACAGGGCAGGCAGACACTAAGGGCACTGCAGAACACTGGCTTACAGCTGAGGTGCCAGCAGAGAGGCTGAGGCATAGCTGCAGGGCAGGCAGACACTAAGGGCACTGCAGAACACTGGCTTACAGCTGAGGTGCCAGCAGAGAGGCTGAGGCATCGTTACAGGGCAGGCAGACACTAAGGGCACTGCAGAACACTGGCTTACAGCTGAGGTGCCAGCAGAGAGGCTGAGGCATGGCTGCAGGGCAGGCAGACACTAAGGGCACTGCAGAACACTGGCAGGACATAATGCCAACAGCACCTGGCTGTGTTGCTGCAGAAGAACACTGAGGGCATCACGTTCTGACTTCAGTCTCCAGAGAAGTCATGGCCCAAAATGCAGGTTTAAAAAGTGGAGTCAGGAGCAGCATGGCATCAGCTTTGCTCTTACCTGGTACTGACACGCTGGCATGCAACGGCTGTCAAGTCAGTGTGATGGAAGTGATGATTCAGCGAGGATAGGTTGATCCACACACCTAGGAACACACAAAAAAAGGGTTAGCTGTGAGTACAGAAGGGCTAAGAGTGACACTCAAAAAACCTGCAGTGCTGAGGAATAGAAGCAGCTCTGTTATGTTTTTGGGATGCAGGTTCACAGCTATGCTTCAGGTACAGACATTAGATGCAAAATTCATAGGTTCAAGAATGGTTTGGGTTGAAAGGGACCTTGAAGATCATCTAGTTCCAACCTCCTTGCCATTGACAGGGACACCTTCCACCAGACCAGGCTGCACAACTCAAACCTGGGGTTGAGATATATTGCACAAGTTACACAGGAACAAAGCACAGACAAAACTACCCTCAAATATTCCACTTAAAAATCTCAAGTGTAAGTTTCAGCAGAGCAGAGTTACTGAAAACATAGAATGGGAAGGTTGGAAGGGACCTCAAGGATCATCCAGTTCCAACCCCCTGCCATAGGCAGGGACACCTCCCACTAGCACAGGTCACTCAAGGCTTCATCCAGCCTGGCCTTGAACCCCTCCAGGGAGGGAGCAGCCACAACCTCCCTGGGCAGCATTTTTCAGCAGCACTAAAGCCTTAGGATGTTTGGGAGTTATCTGTTTGATTCTTCTGTTTAAGGGAATAGAAACTTAGGAGAAGCTACCTGAAATAGATTAGAATTACATCAAGTCCAACCATCAGACACACAATACACACCCACAAATAACAACATGGTGATCACAAATGATGCACACATCCAAAACACAGGAGAAAGGAAATTTCTGCAGTGCCAGCAGAAGCACAACTATGTTTTATTGTCTCTTATCCCCAACACACGCCCTTCTGATTCAGCAGCAGTAATACAAACTCCAAAACACAAATAGGGAAGGTGGGCAGCCCCCCCCTCCAGAAGGGCAGGGAGCTGAGCAAAGTGGTCACTCAGAAGTGAAAGTAAAAGCTGCGCAGCTGGCAGCAGTTTGTGTCTGGCCTGCCGAAGGATCTGCTTGGTCTTTAACCATTCCACTCTCACGTTTACATGGCAGCTTTTCAGATCTCAGCAGTGTGCAAGCTCTGCAAGACAGCAAACCAGAAACGGGACTTGAGGAGGAGGTTCTCACAGCTCACAAAAAGCAAACCTAGAAACTCCTCTTCCTGTCTCTCATTCAACTTCATCACAATCTCACCAACAGACAAACCCTCGACCCTGCTCCCCCCAGCCCCATGATGCAGTTTCTAACGGATCTCTGCTAGCAGGCTTATGTGGTTTGGTCTCTGCCAGCAAAGCCTGCAATGGCTCCAGCACATTTCTGTTGCACAGAACCAGTCTGCAGCACTTCAGCATCACAAATCTCTCTGCAGTCAGGCTTTCCTTTCAGGAAGATGTACTACTGGGCTTTCCTGAAGGGAAGAGAGGAGCCTCTCCCTCCTGAAGCAAGTAGCCTTTCAGGACATTCCAAAGGAGTGAGGGCCCCTCGAAGGAGCTGTGCTCAAAGCTTTCAGGAACACCCCACATATGGTCACTGGGTTGCCTGTGGCATATGCAGCAGCAGATGGAGAAGTGAAGCTTTCCTACCCCCTGAGCAACACTCAGTTCTGATGCTTCCCTTGAAAAGCAGAGCTGTCAATCACCCTTCCAGGCTGCTCTTCTGGCAGAGAAAGGATTCTCTCCAGGCTGTGTACCGACGCTGAAGGAGAACCTATGCAGGCTATTTCAGGGGCAGCTTCTGTCTTACCTTTCAAGCACAATATATCCCCTCACAGCAGAAAATAAATTACTGTTAAGTCTTCTCCACTGCACATCAGCTTTCTTTTGCTTTCTAGCTCATTAGAGAGCAACAAGTAACCAGCATGCATCTTCACCTTCCCCCTGCCCCTCATTTAAAGGGATTTAAAGCACCTTGATAGGCCTAGCAAATAAAACTTCGTGAGAGTGATGGGCACAAAGAGGCTCCAATATCCAAAGGGGATTCAGCATATCCCACAAACATCTTAAACAGGTCTGACATTCAAGCATTTCACTCATCTACAGATTTAAAACTCCATGTACAAAGTATAGCTCCTTCCAAAGCAAGCTGCTTTTGACAGCTACTGTTGCAGACCAAGTTGTAAGTTTAGCTGCTGAAGGATCTATACTTTCATATAGCCTAAGACTGTCACTCTCAAGTCCAGTTACAGAAATTGGGGGTTTGGAGTTAGGCTTTGGAGGATTTTGCTTGGTTTGAGTTTCTTTGGTTTGTTGTTGGGTTGTTTTAAACAAGACAGATACATCAACAGGATTCCCCTCCTAAAACTGATGCTCCCTTAAGAGCCCTGCAGAAAGAGCCCAAATACCTCGGCCTTAATTCTTTATCCACATTTCCAAACAAAATGCAAACTTGGTTTTGATCAGAGACTCTTCCAATTCCCACTCATTGCATTATAAAACCCCATTAAATCAATTCAGGGAAAACCCAGGAAGAGAAGCAAACCACAGCAACATTTAATTACAAAGCAGGAAGAAAATGAATTGAGAGAGAATGTAAACAACTTCTTTCAAGTTTTCAGAATTGTTCTGGAGCTTTTCAACTACCAGCAGAGACAAGGAGTACTGAAACTGGTTCACTTCTGAGCATAGAGTTAGCATTTCAGCTTAACAAAGTTCAAATGTCTCTGAGGAAGTCACAGAATCACAGAACCATCCAGGTTGGCAAAGCCCCTCAGGAGCACCAAGACCAACCTAGAGCCCTACTCTACAAGATTCACCTCAAACCATAGCCCCAAGCACCACATCCAAACCACTCTGAAACACAGCCAGGCTGGGGGACTCCACCACCTCCCTGGGCAGCTCATTCCACTCCCTGAACACTCTCTCCAGGAAAAACTTTTTCCTAGCATCCAGACACTATGGCAAGTGAGTTCATACTGCTGGACTGAAGCCACTGCAGTCTAGAGCATAAACATGATGCGGCCGGGGCACATCACCCCTTTGTGGGTGGAGAAGGCTCCCAGTGCAGACCTTGCTTCTGCAACCTGCCCAACATTCAGCACAGGCAGAGGCGGTCGGAAGCTGGGGGCAGGGCACAACCAAAGCAGGAGGAAAGAGGCAGGGGCTTTATACCTTTAATTCCTGTCCTGGTCCTGCAGCTCTTTGACAGAGGGAGCTTCCTCAATACACTGCCTTAAATTATCACATGCAGACATCAGTTTAAAACAGATTAATAAGCAAGCAAAAACCCAGCAGGGCTTCCAGTGGCTTCTCACTAGCATCACTGGGCTCAGCCTGAAAATACCCTGCCTGCCAGCTGCCTGACAAAGCTTCCCAGGAGAGAGCACTAGCTGCCACTGCTCAGGAGCAAGACACACAGCTTACAACTGCCTGGAGAGAACATTCCTCTCTACAGACCGAAACTCACTGCTGGAAATTTACAGGAAGCATTCCCACTGCTTCAACTTCACATCAATTTCTGCAGCTGCTCAGAGGAGACTCCTAGCAGAGCTGAAGGAAAGCACTGTGTGCATAACAACAGAAACACAGAGCTGGGCCAAGTACATAGAAGGACTTGCAAAGACTGACAGTGCTTGGTCCAAGTCATCTACCTGTCCCTAACTACTAATTTCTGTGCTAGGAGTTACACCATTACATCTGAAGTAATCCCATTTGTACCCAGGACAGCTTCACAACAGAGAAATGTCATCATACATGTTTAATCTAAAGATATGATGCTTCTCATGACAGCTGATAAAACATCATTACCAACTACTTTCTTCTGGGAAGAGATCTTCTGTGGCCAATACCACATCATGAGCAAGCACCTTTGCTGCATATGGGTTAAGTTAGAGAATCATGGAATCGTTTAGGTTGGAAGGGATCTCAAAGATCAGCCAGTTCCAACCCCCCTGTGCCATAGGCAGGGACACCTCCCACTAGTACAGGTCACTCAAGGCCTCATCCAAACTGGTCCTGAACACCTCCGGGGAGGTTGCGGAGCACAGAAGGACCCAATGTGATCAAAGATCACGTTGGGTGCTTCTGTGCTCCACAACCTCCCTGGGCAACCTGTGCCAGTGTCTCATGACCCTCATTGCAAAGAACTTCTTGCTAACATCCAGTTTCAATCTCCCTTCTGCCAGTTCAAACTCATTCCTCCTCCCCCTGTCATTACAGACCTTGCAAATAGTCCCTCCCCAGTTCTCCATTTTCCTGTTCTAGGTAACGCCTTTGTGTTCCTATTTACAAACTGCTAAAGCAGAATTCAACCCTGCTGCCTCTGTCCTTCTGTCCCCAGTCCTTCAGGCAAGAGGGCCCAGCCCTGCAAGTGAAAGATTACCTCTCTCCCAGCTAAGCCTGATCAGCTGGGATCAGCTGGCAAGAGCAGCCAACAAGTGGATCAGAGGGCAAAGGAGCTATGGGGAGCCTGTACCAGGCAGAGTGCACCACAGGATGCAGACTAGCAAATGCTGAAGCTCCCAAGCTACTGACCTGTCATGAAGCTCTCAGCAGGCAATGGCTTCTCCAGCAGGATTTCTGGTTAGCAAGAGGAGATGGAACTTTCAAAAGGGCAAAAGACGACAGCAGTGGTCTGACAGACTCTGGGTGCAGCCACAAACCTTCCCAGGCTGACAGAAGCCAGCAGCTTGCATCTGCTTTCTCATGAAAGCAGAACAAGGAAGAGAAGTATTTGGGTGGCGTAGTAGTGGGTGGCTGTGGTATGAGCAAGCACACTGATAAAAAGCAGAAGTGATGCAACATGAAGAGCCACAGCAATCCACATCTGCAGCTAAGAGGTTACACAGTTGAGGAGCTGAAGTTGAGACCACTGCAGACTGCTCCAAAAGATGAAACAATTCTCCAGGCAGGAATAAAATAGCTGAAAATCACCACGATCACAGGACAGAAATAATCCCACCAACATCACTACACTGCAGGCAAGACACACATCCAGTGACTTCAGAAACCATTGCTTGCTGACTCCCCAGGCAGCTTTGTGAGCTCGAGCAGCCATTTCAGTCCACCTTCACACACAGCACTAAATATAAACTCTGCTGATAACAGTGTGGCAACTGTTTCAGCAGAGACAGGGTGCATCCAACAACTCAAGGACACTGGGCCCTCCTCGAAGACCACAGGTGGCCAATTTGCATGACCAGCATAGGTGACAGCACCAAAATCCCTGCTACTGTGGCTGGGAAATTTCAGTCTCAAGAAGAGTACTTTCCCAGACCCCTATCCCACTGAAGCAGCTGCAGTATGGGGGAAGAAAAAAAAAAGCAAGCTTTAAAGAAGGAAGATGGGGCATCTGCATTTTGACAGTGACTTGTCTAAGGGGAGGTTATGGTTGCTTTGCCATGTGCTACTTTGTTCTACAACAAGGTGAAGTTCCAAGAAGTGATAACAATCATCTTTGATTGTGAAAGCTCATTAGATCAGGTTGCAGATCTTGCAGGCACATTTTCTTCCTCACAGTGGCCCCTTGAAGAAACACACCTTGCTACTTTTGGACAGTACTCTCTTCTCTGGTGGTCCATGAAACACTAATTTATGTAATGAGATAAACCAATTTAAGAGAGCAGATGAAACTTCAAACAAGGAAACAACAACTACTCTCTTCTCCATGTTTTGCTTACAGGATAGGTACCAGAACAACTATGCAAGTTATAAAAAGACAGAAGGGTGATCTGTGGGCACTGCCACAACTGGTCACCAGACAGAACTGGGCAGAATCATTCCCTCTGCACAGAAATATAAAAAACCAGTAGCAACAATTAAAGATAGCATGGCACAAAAACCAAAGTAGAGGAGTTTGCAAAGAGATTCGTGACAGACACCTGAAGAGGAGGTGGTGGATGAAATCCACGATAAACTGCAGACACAAAAGCACTGATCCTCAGAGCACTGACATTTGCTATGCAAATTCTCTCTCGGCTTCGGCATTTTGCCTCCCTTTGATGTACACAGACAAGTTCAGACTAGATGTGTGGAGTGGGGAGAGTTTCCTTTCCCCACTATCTCGAGCAGTTTTTTCTGAGCAACAGTGAAGTGCTCTGAAAATAACTGTATCACTTCTGCTTCTGTTCAGCGGGGAAAAGAAAAAAAAATCCACAGAAAAGAGAAGTGTGGATGTTATTGCTAAGCAGAGAGGCAGGATCTTCGCAGCTCTGACACAGGATGCAAGCAGCAGGCTGGTGCCCGATACCCCCCCATAGCACAGCCCAGGAGCAGAGCAAAACAGAAAGATACTCTGAAAGAGCTCCTGATGTCCTGAGCTCAGTCCTACTGCAGAAAAAACCTGAAGAGGTTAAAATCTCCTCTTAAGAACTTCTCTTCCCATTGTTCTGACCACGAGTCTCCTGAACAGGCTGCACTGCTCCAGAAACCTCAGGAATTACGGTGACAATAGGCTCCTGCCAAGAGAAGCACCGTTACATAATAGCATTTATGGGAACACACACAAAAAACCACTAGGAAGTGCAACCAGACAAGTGCAAAATCCTCTCTGCTCATCAGCTCAGCCTACCTCTCAAGCATTTCAGAGAAGACCTCAGGATATTTTTAATTTCTGTGCTTACTTCCACACAATGGAGAGGCCATTCCCAACAATAACATAAGCCCCCTGAGAATAAGCCTACTTGAAACTGCCAAATTTGCATTAATCTATTTAAAAGTACACCACGAAAAGGAAAAAGAGGGAAAGTGTAATTTGCAGTAGAACTATGCAAACCACAAAGCACTACTAACGACGGCATTTTTTCACCTTTTACTCCTTTGTAAAGGAGTAAACACTCGCAACAGTCACTGCTTTCCAAAAGCCCAGCGTGGCTGGTTTTGAGCTCCAGGTTCTCAAGGGAATTTATGATGGATGCGATATACACATGCACAGGTTCAGCCTGAGCACCACACACGTAAAGGCAGCTGCTTGGGCGGCTCTGACCCCTAGGCATTATAAAGAAGCAAGCGAGGATAAAGCCCTGGTGAACACCAAGTTTTTCACGTTAAGCCATCTGCAGCAGAGAACCTTCACCTCGGAGCCCGCTTCGCCAGTCACCCATAACTCTATTAAAAGAGGAGCAGAAGAGGGCAACGACTGCTCCTCGGTTGTGACTCCCGAGGTCTTCTTAACCCTGGGGGCTGCTCCGCGCCGCACGGAGCCCCCAGCGCGAAGAGACGCTGCGCAGATCGCAGACCTCAAAGCCAAGCCAGCTCTGCTGTCGTTACCGGGCACATGCCGCCGTGACACGAGGGAGAGGCCGGTACCACAGGTGACATTATGTAACCGACCCGGCCGGGAAGCGCCTTCCTCCCGGGCGCGGACGTGGCTGCGCTCGGCTCCGCGGAAGGCGAGCGCCGGCCCCGGGACACGCGTGCGGTGCCCGGGCGGGACTCTCCCTTTCTCGCTCAGCCTCGACCCGGGGAAGCGTCGCCAAGACGTTCCGCCGTAGCCGGCGCCCGCCGCCAAGCCCTCCACCGACGCTCCCGCGGCGAGACGGGCGGCACAGGCTCCTCGGCGCTCCGCAGGCAGGCCCGGCCCCCGGCTCCCGNCGCTGGGGGGCGCCATGGCGCTCCGCCTCACCGCCCGCCGCCGGGGGCTCAGCGGGGCCCGGCCCGGCCGCGCTCACTCCAGCCCCGGGCGAGCTTTCGTCCGGCGGCACCGGCAGCTCCCGTAACGCGCCGGGAGCCCCGCCGCGACCGGCACCTGGCGGCAGAAGAGGCTCCGCCCTCGGCACGTCGCTGCGGAGATAGCTCAGCAGCAGCTGCTCCTTCATCCCCTGCCTCGCTGTCTCCCCGGGCCGCCTGCTGGCAGCGCCTGGGGCTGCCCCGAGGCCGGACCCTGCCGGCCGCAGTCCCTCTGAAGCACCGAGCACACTTGGCCCCATCCTGCTGGGCAGCACCGGCGGAGGCAGACTGTGGGCTGGGAGGTCCAAGACTGAGCCGCGGCTGGAGCAGGACACAGTCAGAGGAGTTTGGTGCACAGAGGGGGAAGTTCTGCACCTCCTCGGCGACCTGTCCCTCCATCCTCTATTTGCCTCTCCCAAACAACACTGAAATACCCAACAGGGCACCCAGGGAATCTTTATTTGCTTTCATTTCTCTTCCTTCCATTCGCACTTACCTTATATACTACTCATATTTTGCTACAAAAAGTGAGCTGCTTCCCCTCTTACGTGAAGCAGGGGAGCATAGGTAGCTCTCCTCTAAAGGTGGAGGGGAGTCTACTTGTTTTTCTGCACTAACACAGTGATCTTTCCCAGCAAAAGCCCTACAGAGAAGGCTTATCTGCACTTGATCTGATGCAGAAAATGAGCACAGTACATGACAAAACATGCCCGAGAAATGCTTCCTTTGCAAGCACTTCAAACACAGAAAACAGGAAAAAAACCCTGCATGGTCATCCGGAAAATAAGCCCGAGGGCAGGAAGGGCGAGAGTAGGAGCCGGAGCTGTACACAGTCCCTGCCCTTCACACAGCTGCTCCCGCTCTGACATACTGGACCCATGCCAACGTCTTCACTCTCGCTCCTTCCACCTTGGCATTTTGCTTTGTTTTGAACCCTTGGTCAGAGTTTTACTGCCGGGCCTGGAGGAAAAGCTTGGAAACACCTCTGTGAGAAGAGAGGGGTGAGGAGGCTGCCCTGTGGCTGCCCTGCTCATGGCATTAATGCACAGAGAGGTTGCAACTCCTGGCAAGTCCTCACTAAAAAGGCTTCTTGCTGGAGGCTGTTTCTCTTTTTTTTTTTTTTTTTTTTTTTTTGACCAGTTAAAGTTTTTAAATATTTAGTGGTGTTCAAAAAAAAAAAAAACAAAAACATATTTGCTATACTTTTGTTTCCTTGATTGTCATTCATAGATAGCTCTCTTTTAAGCTGTATCAAGCTGTGGTGAAAACAGCTACGCTGTTACTTCTGCAGGCCTCAGGTGTCTGTGCTTGTTACTTTGTTTGTTGTAGAAACACAGAAATCAGCAGTTGCAGACTGTTTTATATGCCCAAAGTACAGCACAGGCACTAACGAATGCCTTTTACATTGGATTTGCCACACTGCATCAGAGCACAGATCTGTCTAATCCAATATCCTGTGTGCAGCATTAGCCAACAGCTGATGCGTCAGGGCAGGTAAATACCACAAGCTGCCCCCGCAACAGGTATTTCCCTGCTCACAGCCCAGTGCTTATGGCCTACTGAATTATAGAATAGAGTCACAGAATGTCAGGGGCTGGAAGGGACCTCCAAAGCTCATCTGGTCCAGCCCCTGCCAGAGCAGCATCACCCAGAGCAGATCACACAGAACACATCCAAATGGTTCTTGAATATCTCCAGAAAGGGAGACCCCACAACCCCCCTGGGCAGCCTGTTCCAGGGCTCTGTCAACCTCACAGGGAAAAAATTCCTCCTCAGGTTCACATGGAACCTCCTGTGCCTCAGCTTCCAGCCAGTGCCCCTTGTGCTGGCACTGGGCATCACCCAGCACAGCCTGGCTCCAGCCTCCTGCCACTCACCTTGTACATCTTTATAACCATTGCTGAGGTCACTTCTCAGTCTCCTCCTCTCCCAGCAGCACAGCCCCAGCTCCCTCAGGCTCTCCTCAGAAGGAAGATGCTCAACTCCCTTAACCATCTTTGTGGCTCTGTGCTGGACTCTCTCAAGCACCTCCTGTCCTTCTTGAGCTGGGACCTCAGAACTGGACACAGTACTCCAGATGAGGCCTCAGCAGGGCAGAGTAGAGGGGCAGGAGAACCTCCCTCGACCTCCTAAGCACAGCCCTTCTAATGCACCCCAGAATGGCACTGTCCCTCCTGCCCACCAGAGCACACTGCTGGCTCATGGCTCATACCTGCCACCAGCACTCCCAAGGCCTTCTCCCCTTCACTGCTCTCCAGCAGGTCAGTCCCCAACCTATATTGATACTGGTTCTATTTCTTCAGGGTTCCAGATTCTGAGCACGGAGAGGAAATATTTTCCCTTTATTACACACATGGATAACAGAAGATTTCAAAGCACAAAAGCTACCAGACTTCACCAGAGGAGCAAAGCACATTTTTGTGTGGCCCCCTCTGATTAAACAATTTCTTATCTGGTGGTTATGGGTGTTGCTTTTCTTCCACAGGAGGAGTATTTCTATCAATATGCTCCTTCCCAGGAGATAAGTCAATGGGCATTTGGTCGAGTTGCAACTCAGTGGCACAAGGCTGGGGTAAGAGAGCAGCTCATACATGGGGAGCATTTGGCACCCTGCACTATTTTGCCCCAGAGCCTTTGGCAAACTGACATCAGTGGGCTGACAGGGGAGGCAGAGCTGGAGAAGCCTTGTTTGACAGCAGTATAAGCACAGCAAGTACATTCTGCTCAGCACACCTTGGCAGATCCCTACAGGGACAGTAGCTGCCCTCCAGAGCCAGACCTGCTACTGGACTATTCAGGTAAGAGGAACATCTTTATAATCCCAGTCAGGAAATTCTTATCCTCTCCTTCAAACTGCTGAAAGCTCTTCACATCCCCATGGAAACAAATACTACCCTCACCCTCACACACACACACTTGCCCATCCTTTCCAGCCTGTGACGGACTTCATAGGTTATCAATGTCTGTCCAGGGCCCACATATCTAACATGACCCCAATTTCAAGTTAATACCACTCCTGAGAGAGAAGCCACAGTAAAATATGATTCCTGATGGCAGTGCCTAGCTGGAAAAGCTCTCATGGCAGTCTAAGCACTATTGGAGGGGAAAGAAATAGCCTAAGAGATAATGTCACCTCGGGTTGTGACACAACCCATCATTGCCCATTGCCTGGTAACACCTACCATGCTGTGCAGCATCCTCCTCCCCAGCACTGAGTACTGCCACAGACAGTGAGGGAGTGATGCATCTGCTCCACGTCCTTTGCTCCCTCCTCTGCAGAGCTGCCCTCCCAGCAAGCTGAGACAGCATCACTCCAAGCTGCTACAGGGACTTTTTGGCACCCAGCTCAGTCACCAAAGACTTTCTGGCTTCAGAGGGCTCCCACACAAACCTTTTCTGCTTAGAGAGACAGCTCTAAACTTTAATTATTAAGATGCAGGAGAGCTACTCACCTTTGCCTCCATCAACCCCCCAGGTCCAGATTCCAGGGAAGAGCAGGTAGCTGGCATCACACCATGGGCATCTCTTGTTCCCCAGAGTCAGCAGCATGCCAGGCATCATTCTAGAAGAGAGCATCTCCCACATGGGCATATATGACAGCCACAGCCACTCTTGCTCCTTTGCCTTCTTGCTGCTAACACCTCTGTGACCTGTTCATTGCCTACTTGTTTGAAGCAGGATTTATGCAGCAGTAAATCAGTTTTCAAGAGCCCCTGAGCCCCCCACAGCTCATTAGCCTCCTGCACATTTTAGCTCTCCTGTTTGGCTTTGTTTTCTCCTACTTGCTTCTCCAAACATCTCCTGTTTTGCCAGCCCTCAGTTTCACTTCTGGGATCACACACTGGAGCCCAGGCACATTCTTCATTTTCATCAGGGGCATTATTAATGTATCAATACTCAGAGCCTACTGAAGCAACCCAGGAAAACCAACAGTAAAACAGAAATCTTGGCACACCATCCACACTCCTACCTTGCTGGGGCACTCTAGAAACAGAGGCTGATGCTGAGCACCTCTTCCCTAAATGCCTTCAGCACTCTTTCTGCACAGTTCATAGCTTGCTGATGAAGGACAGGTGCAGCTAACCAGGCCACAGGCATCATTCCTGCCAACATTTCCCTCCTTGGAAGACCAACAGCTTTTACTGCATCGAGAGAAATTTCCTTCCTGTGCCTTGAGATGCAGTGCACGGCTGTGGAGCAGCCACTGGAGCCCCTCGTGGGAGCCAGGAGACCCAGCTCACAGCCTCTTACAGGGATTTGGGGCTCAAAGCTGTACAACATTTGTTCTGTACATACAGGCCTGTACCAAAGAAGCCCAGGAAAAGAAGAGCATCTGCTGGAAACTACCCAGAGCTTTTCTCTCTGAGGGAAACAAATGAGGCCTTAATTAATTTTCTTTCAAATACAGCAAATTGACTTCTGCTCCAGTTGTGCTAGATTCAAGCCACACAGCACAATGGTTTTAATTCCACATCACTTAAGGGCTAAATATTCAGAGCAAGGAGAAGAGAGTTTCCAGGAGGTCTCGCTCATGTTGCAGTCAGCAGCTACCCTCCCCTGGTTTGCACAGGAGCAGCTTCTTCAGAGCCTGCACTGCTGCAGCTGGCTGTGGCATGCACCTGGGTCAGCACAGCAAAATGCAGGCTAGATGAAAGGCACTGCCTGAGCAAGCTGCCTGGGCCCCTCTGTGTTTTTAAACATCTGCCACATCCTGCCTTAAATTTCATTTTACAGGCGCTTTTAGTGTCCTGCCCTAAGGCTAGCTTAAAGACCAGACCTGCTGTCTCAAACTTCATCTTTCTTAACACCAGAGGAACTCCTGCAGGACTGGACTAACACACCACATTCAGGACAGGGCCTCCTGGGTACCTCGCCCCTTGGTAATGCACTCCCCCATCCCTGCCAGTCACACTGTGTCCAATGAACCAGCAGATCACATTGCCATTTTCAGTATTTCATACAATCACAGAGCCAGCCAGATGGGAAGAGCCCTCCAAGCTCACCCAGCCCAACCTAGCACCCAGTCCTACCCAATCAACCGAACCCCATGGTCTNTGGCCACACTGCTCCTGATTAATTTCATTTCAGATTCCCTGGTCCAAATCATTCAGATTTCCTTCATCCCTCAGAGCTACCCATGAAACCAGCACCTACCCCATGGCCAAGAGAATGACACTCAAGTCCCAGCCTAGGCATGGTGCTGGTGTACAGCAGCCATCCTGCACGGCTCTCTCACTGTGGTGCTACAGCTTCTTCAGCATCATCTCAATCACAGAATGGTAAGGTTGGAAGGGACCTCAAGGATCATCCAGTTCCAACCCCCTGTCATAGGCAGGGACACCTCCCACTAGCACAGGTCACTCAAGGCCTCGTCCAACCTGCATGTCATGCATCTCATCCCTGGACTATGCCAAAAAGCAGCAGAGTTGGAGGGAAAAAAAGTCATACAACAAACCCCAAATCACCAAGTCCAGTGAGACTGTTAGGGTAAGCAAAGAAACTATAGAATCTGATCTACATACACATATATATGAAACATCAATTCTGCACAAGTGTTCTGGGAAAACATCCATCCCTTTAGTATCTATTTGGTAGTACAATAGCCTGTGTGCTACAGTGAAGAGGTACAGGAGACTTCCTCTCACTTGCCAGAGGCATTCTCTTTCCAAGAAGCTGAAGGACAGCATCTCCTTTACTGTAAAACCCTGTGATTAATTTAAATTACTTTCCCACCATCCTGAGAGTCTCCTGCTGCCAAAGTTGTCTAATATATTTAATATATGGCCTCACTGCCACATTGTCCATGCACCACTTAGGGAAGGTGCCATTACTCCTCTTCACAAATGGAAGAGGGAGGCCCAGACCCCAAAGATTCCACTCACTGCGTGTATTTAGGTGAAAAAGCAACAGAGCAAAGAAATGAACCTGTTGCAATTCAGCATTCGTTGTTCTCGACCCTTCTTTCTTTCCAGCTAGACCTTTGCAGTGCCTCCTGTGAAAAGCAGCCCAATTTACTCTTCTCCTTCTATTAGAATTCTTGAAAATTAAATTAAGGAAGTCAGGCATCTCTTGACTTATTCTTCAAAACTGTTTAATTTCTTTGTTTCCCATCTGTTCTTTCCAGATGATTTTACACTGTTTGGGCACATACAGTGACTCCATACACCTCAAGGAAGTATTAAGTCTTCCTTGCCTTCCCTTTTCTATAAAAACTCAGACCTTTTCAAGTTGCCAAGCTGTGTACTAAACTACTGTCTGCTGACTTTCACATTTTCTGAGGCAACATCTGCATAAAAACTGATTGCAAATATGATCTGAGTTAGGAAGACTTTCTTCCAGCAGTCTTTCAGCTGGCTTTAGTCCCAGATATTAGCCCAGCAGAGAAGAAAAATCTATTTGGCACTGTCTTCAGCTGCAGTCTCTCATTCTTCAGGTAGAAGAGTTTCCCTTCCCAGGGATGCTTTCATGATATGGGATTCAGATGCTGGGATCTGAACTGCACTGGAACTGGTATGGTCTCCATGGTTCAGGACAGATGCTCTCTGATGCCTAAGGAATTAGGAATGTCAGCTTGTGCTGTACAGAATTAACAGAGTTTGTCCCTTCCAAAGTCTAAACTTCCAGATAGAGGTATAATTTTGAGGCATTTAAATGTAATCCTATCACTAGGAGTAGCAGCTCCAGCTGCAGACATTTGGCTGTAATGAAGCAGAATTATTCATAAGGGGGCTGGCTGCAGTACAGGCAGATGGGCAGCTCAGGTTATTGTTAAACACTGTTAAAACAGCAGGGACACCTCAGCCCTTGCCAGACGTGGGTGTGTGATCACTCTGCCTCCACAGCATGATACTGGCCTGTCACTTCTGAATTTGGGAGGCAGCATCATGGCCTTCACCATTCGTTGCCTTTCTCCTCAAACCATACTGTACATCAACACAGGCTGACTGCAAAGCCCCCATACACCTCTTTCACACTCCATCAGCACAGGTCTATGGCTAACAAAGCACTGAAGGGTCCAATCCCGAATTCTAACCCATGCGCCCTGCTGTGCTTCACTCCCAGGTGAAGCAAACAGTGAATCTCTTTTGTCTGTGAGCTCCTTAAATACAGCACCATCAGGCAAGATCCTGCAATCTAGGAATTAAAAAGTAGCTCACAGTTAGGCTGGAATATTAAACACTATACAATGGAAAACTGTTTTGGTGTGGCTTCTGATATGGTAAGGAGGAGCAATGTGAGAGTTTTGCAGCTCGCCTGAAAACACCAAACCGATAAAATCTGCGACATCGGCAGGGTAGAAATCACACCAGAAGATAAAGAATTTCTTACTATTCAGCTAATAAACACCTCAGGTTAATTAAAATGAAAATAATTTACAATCTCCAGTCTTAATCTAAGCATTTATTCCGTTTGATTGCACTCTGCAGTTTACTTCCCCTGAGGAGCGTGACGAGCAATGTCACAGCTCCCACTGTTCTTCAATAGCTTCATGTTGTGATTTCCAGGCTGTGCTAGAACAGGCAGTGCAGTCTGGAGACTGAAGCAGCATGCAAGAGTGATCATTTGCTTAAACCCAACAGTTTTCAAGGAAATTAATGGGGCTTAATTGCATTTCAGCTTCAGCTTGCAAATGTAATGAGCGTTAGCATTTGATTTTGCTGCTGAGTTTAAACTCCTTGGCACTGGCATTTTAGAGATGATTCTGGGTCACTGCACTATTTGTGTGTGGGTAATAGCTCATGGACATATAGTTTGTAGTCTTGCACAGACTGCTGCAGTAGTGTGCTCTGACCTCTCATATAACACAGAGATCCTCATACTAATTTCCAAGTGATTTATGTGTCTGTTTACCTCGACTTACGCCGGTTTGGTTTCCCTGGGGCCAAACCTATTCTCCATCACTTACCATGTGCAGGGCTCTCTAACTCCCTTGCAACCCATCAGCTCTCTGTAGGAAGCCAGACCTGACCAGCAGAAATGAGTGCATGAGGTTCAGCAGCTGCATCTTGGATTTGGTTTGGGCCAAAATATGCCAGTACTCTAATTTCTCCAGCAGTAGCCACTGACAACAGAATGTCCCTGAAAGCAAATAAAACCTGTTCTCATATCTGTACTTGTTTCCATGGAAATATGCAGTGACAAGGTCTTTTCCCTTGTCTTCACTGCACTTTCTCTGCTAGTTTTCCATTTTTCTTTCAGCCCTGGTAGCTGCTAGATTTACCCAAACATGAAGACCACTGCAGATGTGCCAAATTTGCACAAAGCCAAACAGAGAGCTGTTCAGCACTGCCCCAGGAAAGCATGCATGCAGCAGCACTGCTGCCAGCCCTCAATCCAGAACACAACTGCTGCCTGGAGATCGCCAGCCAGGAACTGACAGAACCTTCTCATTACTGAGGACAAAGGGGTCTTGGTGAGACACCAAACGGCACACACCATGGTGTCACCCAGCAAGGTGAGCACTAATAACCACTCAGTATCAACACAGACCATGTGCTGCCCTTACACTGTGGCTTGGAGGACATAGCATTTCTACTGCAAACCTCTTTTCAGTGGCTGCCTGGCATTTTGCTTCTGGCAGTCCTCTTCACTACCCTTGGCCACATATTGCCATCTCTGGCTACTTCCTCATGCCCTGGTTCCCCTCTGCTGAGTGCATCTGCCCCAGCCAGGCTGTCAAATTCTCCAGAGACTCATTTGAAGAGGCTGAGGTCACTTAATGACACCATTAAGCAGAGCCTCTGGTCTGTGAGCAATGGGGATGGTGCCTTGGCTCTGGGCAGTTACTCAGAAGACACTCAGGGTGCTGTGTGCTCACTGCACTGGAATGTGGGGGTGAAGAAAAGTGCCTGTGACCCAAGGCAGGAGGAAGGCTTTACTTGCATCTCCCAGGCAGGCAGTTTGTGATGACAGGAGGAAAGCAAACACCCACCCTGCTCTCCACAGAGGAATTCAGAGGCAGGCTGAGCCAGGGCTGCAGGCAGAGCAGCAGCAGAGAATGGCAAAAGCCAAAGCACAGGGGTGGGTGAAAGGTGCCAGCACTGACATCTTGCAGAGGAGGACTTCAGTTTTTAGCAGGTTGCTGAACTGACATCGTGGCACTCTGGGCTTCAGAACTTGTCTACCAGGTAGAGAACTTTATGTTCAGCTTTTATGGCACTTTTTGTTCAGCATTAGCTCAGAATGGGCTGCAAAAGAACTCAGATGGAGAGGCTGTAGTACTGTAACCAAGGGATTATGGCACGTGGCAAGGTGCTGTTTACAGGGAATCTCATGGGGATGGGGATCAGCAGGACTGAATGCCTCATTAAAGTTTTAAACTGGTATTTAAACTGTCCAGCTGGCAGGGGAAGGCTGTGCTGGAGAGGCTCTGCTGTGTCTGGAATGGGTGCAGGAGCTACCTCCAGGCAAGGAAGGGACACATTCATCCTCTTGCCCCTTGGGAAGGCACACGGTGCTTGTGCTCAATCTGCAGCTAAAAAGAGGACACTGTGCTGGGAGATACCAGCAGCCTGCAGCCTGAAAACTGTGTCAAGAGAGCTCCTTACTCTCCTGTCCCCAAAGCTGTCCCCTTCCCCCTATTTCCAGGGCTCAGGGAGGGGCAGAAGTATTCTGGTGCAAAACCAGGAGGAGTCTAAGCAGCAGTGAGTAGGGCATGAGCTGGGGTAGCTACACAACAGCTAGGCTATGGTCCTCCCAACAAGAGTGTAAATACAGTGTGGGACAGTAGAAACTGCAAATTAAATGGATGTGGCATTCAACGTGGAAAACAAAAGCTCTGTAGCAATGAGGAAATAATTCACTAACGTTCTCCATGGCAGAGGGGGGAGCAGCTCTGGAAAGTCAGCCTGTGTTGAGTGAACTGTAGGAAAGCTATCAGATTACAGAAGAGGACAGGAGGAGACCAGCGTGAGGGGAGAGAAAGGCAATGCACTGCAATCAGGACTGTGCAGAGGCAGCACGGAGGGAAGTGCTGGGCAGGAGCCCACTGCTCAGTTCAGGACAGCAGAGTGGGAGATGCTGACACACTGGGAGGAGGCCACAAGAAAGGTGACAGCTCAGTGTTTGACTACAGATCTGGAGTGACAGTATGAGAGGATATGGAAACAGTTCACAAACATTTGTAAGGCATAAACCCAAGCAGGAGGGAGGCCAAATTACTAAGACAAAACAGAGAGAAGGAAAGAAACAAAGCTGAAAGTCACTAATGACACTTTACCAATGAGCTCTAGCAGGTTGTGAAACAGCCTTCACGAGGAGAGCAGGGGAAAACCTGGGCACAGGCAGTTTTAAAGTTTTATAGGAAGAAAGTAATGAATGCCTGTGCAATGAAGTGCATATAGAGTTTAAGTGGTGAAAATATTTCCACCCCTGCAATCTGTAGTTATATCCCAGTGCCATGCACCTCTTGCATTCATTAACAGAAACACAAAGAGAATGGTTATTAAAGCAGAACTGCAACCTTATAGTACTGCTCTGAGTGTGTATGTCTCTAGACATTTGTAGCCACAGAAAGCTGTGTTTTATAATTGGAGATGTGTGCAAATGACACACTAGCAGTGATCCTCTTCAGACATCTCCTCCTGTCCCATCCCAAATCTCCTTTGGTCTTGGTAAGGTAGGGATATGACTCCATAGCATGTGTCAATCTTTTTTAAAGTCTTATCCAGCTGCTTCTAAAACCTCCTGGAAAATCCTCTTCCAGTTGCACTTGGGAGATCACTTAGGAGATTCCAAAAGATCCCCAAGGAAACTTGAAAGATCAAGCCCCAAGCACAGATGCAGCAGAGGCTGAAACAGCAACCTGCCCACATCTTACCTGGCACTTACCATCTTAATATTTCCCAGGAGGAGGGAACACAGTCATGGCTTGACAGCTCCAGTGCCATCCCATCAGCCAGGGAGCTGGGATCTTCAGACAGAAGGGAGCTGTTCCCTGGCCTGAGGATTTTTCACACAACTAATTACCAAGCTTTATAGGCATCCCCTGCAGACTATGATGGTGATGAATGAATGAAATCAGATTAGTCAATATGGTTTTTTGGTGGAGTGTGCCCACTCAAGAGGGATGTACCATTACCATGTGCATTCATCAGCACAGGGCTGAGCACGATTCAAAGTCTTTACCTGTACAATAATAGGAAACCATGACCCACCTGCAGCTCTTTGCCTTCTCCCTAGGACTTCCAAGGCCTTTCTTAGGTCCTCCTGTTGCTCTGTATCCTTGTCCTAGGCTACCACGGAAGTGGCACCCGTGGGGGTGAGTGCCATGTCCTTCATTCTTAAAGCAAAGAAGATTAACCTGCACCTGTGGAGATTAAATGAGGAACTGCTGGAAAGCACTGAAGTCATAACAGAGTGGCTAATGGTAGGTTTGCTACTACTGTCCTCTGCCTGACAAAATCAGAGTTGCTCCACTATGTGGCACAGATGTTCTGCAGCTCCACGACCTGCAATGATCCCCTTTTTGCTGAACTGTATTTCTAGAGCAAGGCAGTCCTCAACTCCACTGAGGCTGTTGAGCCCAGCACCCCTATAAAAATAGGGGGTCTATTGAAGTATGCAACCAGCATGTTAAACGTGAGTACCTGAAAAGGTGCACCCTATTGCCTATCACTGTAGTTCCCCCCTTGTCAGTCCTGACACAGCTCTGCAGCAAGCAATAGCTTGTACTAGCCACTAAAGGGAATAGAGTTTCATGGCTGGAAACTGCTTCGAACTGAAATTTGAGAGTTGTGTCTTTCCTTTCCAGTGCTGGCATAAACTCCCTAGGTAGCCCAAGGCAGGCATCTTCATATCCCTGTGGCTCAGTTTGCAATCTGTAAAACTTCCTTCTCACACCTGTTTTGCCCTTGTTTGTATTAACCGTAAGTCCTGACGGCCTTGACTGTGTACAGGTACAGTGCAAAACAGAAGACCCCACCCTGGAAGTGCAACTCACATGGGGAAGGTCTGCGGGGAACAATGGGTGCTCGGGGAGCAAGTGCCCGGAAGGATGTGCGCACTGAGGCACTCGAGGATGGAAGGATGCACACGCAGAGATGGGGGATGCCTGCAGGGATGGAGGATGCCTGCAGGGATGGAGGATGCCTGCAGGGAGGGACACAGGCCTGAGGACCAGGCGCTTGCCCACTGCCCGAGCCAGCCGCGGCACCACCGCCGCCGCCGCAGCACCCGGCCCGGCCCCTCGCAGGGCGGGGGTAGGGGGACGAGGGGCGGACCCCGCGCCAGACGGCTGCGCTGCCCCC
>WBNM01046283.1:0-37072 GCA_013399055.1 Ramphastos sulfuratus | reverse complement strand
TTGGTTCCATTCCCCCCAGTCCTATCACTCCCTGACAGCCTAAAAAGTCCCTCCCCAGCTTTCTTGTAGCCCCCTTCAGATCCTGCAAGGCCACACTAAGGTCACCTGGGAGCCTTCTCTGCAGACTGCACAGCCCCAACTGCCTCAGCCTCTCCTCACAGCAGAGCAGCTCCAGCCCTCTGAGCATGCCCATGGCCATCAGCACTCCAGGCAGTGCTGATGTTTAGAACCTTGGTAATGGGTTGTGCCCACACCCCACATGCTTCTTAGTGCTAGGGCATAAAAAAAATGCAGTTCTAGGTCTGACTTCATTGTCCTTAGCCCATTCTTTGAGCACAGCTCGACCTTGTTATTCTAGGATGCTAACCTGGAAGGATCCTAATCACTCTGTCAAGCTTGCACCCCTCCTACGCCCCTGTGCCTCACCAATTTGTCCCAGTGTGCCACAAAGCCTCTCTGGCAGGGAAAACCATTCTGCAGGACAAACCCAAACTGCCTGTGGCATTTTGTTCTCTACACAGCTCCCCCCACCTCATCTCAGGACCCAGCTGTGCGGTAAGCCAGTTACTGCCCCCAGGAAAAGTACTGAAGCAGAAAGAACTGATGTGACTTGCCCTGAGCCATGCTGGCCTCTGCTTTAGCTGGAGCTCTCTCTCATGTCCTCCCTGTTCCCCGAGCAGCATCCTCATGGAGAAGGAAGATTTTAAGCTCCCCTCCTAGGCATTGCTTAGAAGCACTTTCAAATGGGGGGAGCCTGAAGATAAGTGGCACAGACAAGGCTGCCCTGGGAGCCCAGGACAGAGGCAGAGTAGGAGGAAGGTGCATTAGGAGATGTGGGCAGGAGCTACAGATGGAAATGCTAAATAAAAGAGCAAATACAGAATGAGACTCCTCACACCATCCTGGCCAGCTAAAATCAATGCCATCCTAAGCATGCCAGCATACAATAACACCTTCTCACAGCTCATTAAAGTTACAGGGCCCATTTCATCCCGTTAGTTACCTCCCTAGGGCCAGACGAGTTACTCCAGGAACGAATACAGCCCAGATATAGTAAACCTGTTGTTATTTATGTAAACCACTGTGGCTTGGGATACATTATCCTGCCAAGAGCTGGGTGGAAATTTCCCCATCAACACTGTACCCAGGCAACAAGACAGGAGGGTGACATAGCAGCTGGTATTTTTAGGCTGGGTGACAGGTTTGTCAATACCCCATGCTGCACACTGTGTTCCTGGGTGCTTGCAAAGCAATGTCTGCTTAACCAGCTGAGGGGAAGGGCAGCTGGCACAGGGGCAGCTCGTCAGACAGCTGAGAGGCTTGGCTCTGCCTGTTGGAGGCTGCTGGGGATGGTTTGGTTTGCAAAAGGGTAATAGGACAGCTCTGTTCTCTTTTTTGAATCACCTCCGAAGTCAGCTCTGCTGTTTGTAACAAGTGCACAGAAGAGATGGAGAAACAGACGAGAAAGGGAGCTCAAAACACTGATGTGTAGGCAAAGCAGAAAGGCACTTTCCTTTCCCTCCTCGACCATTAGGACAGCAGCTGAGAGTTTTAAGTGCCAAGCTGCATGCATTTTATAAGACCCTAGGAGGGGGCCAGTCCTGTGGTGCTACCTGTGCACCTGTCTCCTCCTGCAGAGCCCAGCTGCACGTTTGCCTCCCAGGAACAGCTATTTCTTCTGACTTCAACAGAGAGGAACACAACAGCCATATTCCCACTCAAGAGGGACCATTACAAAGCTGTCCTGGGTGATCTCAGCCCATGTCTGACTTGAAGCCCAAAGGAGCAGTGACAGAGCATCAGAGGATTTATGCAGCTGTCACCCAGACACTGCCTGGGAGCCTCTGCAGTTTCCAATCCCATCATATCCAAGCTGTCCCTCTTTCCTAGCCAGTTTGCTCCTGAGGCTCCTGCTCCCCACTGCCTGCAGCTAAGCACCTGGGGAGCCAACCACAAAGTGCAGGCAAAGGCTCCACGTGTCTGTAGAGTCTTCAACTCGACCGATTTGCCCTGCTCCTCCTTAAACTGTGGCATGCCTCTGCATGCACCAGAGCTGTCTGAATCCTGGCTTTGGCCAGTGTAGATTGAAAGCCTTCAGAAACAGGATGCTGTGGCACAGCAAAAGGAAGCTGCTGTTTGATTTTTAACTAGCAGCACCACTGCTGCTTTGCTTCCCTTGCACTGCTGTCCCTGAGCAGGAGCAGTGCCTGCAGCTCCAGCAGCAGTGATTAGGTATTTGCCCTCCGTGGTTAGGCCAGCGCTGGGCACGGGCACTGGTGCCCTCCGTGCATGAGAGGGAAACTTTGCTTTCTGCAGCTGTCATCAGCTGTGCTTTGGGGACAGGCTGGCACCCGAGGATGCATCCACCCTATTACCACTGTGATGGTTGCTAGTGAGACATGAAGGTAGCCAAGGCAGCGTTAAGCAGCCTCAGTCACTGCCAGCCCTTCAGCTGCGACAGTGCAGAGCCTTGGCCGGAGCCACTGCTCCAGCATGCTCCAACTCCTCCTTCTGGGCTATCCAACCCACCCTAAGCTCTGCTGGTGAATTCATAATGAGCTTATACAGGCCCACACGACCTGGCACACAGGTGTTTGAGACAGACACCATGCTGGGTGATGACATGCCTTTTCTTTCCTGCTCATAGTTTCACCTACTGCTGTGCAAGAGAAAGCTCACTGGAAAATTTGTCATTAGCTTACACAGGCCCACACGACCTGGTACGGCAGGAATTTGAGATAGCTCTAAGCCATTCTGAGTCTTGAGATGCTTTCTCTGCTAGCAGGAGGAAGTAAAGCCAGGAAGAACTGTTTCCATGAAGCAGAGCTGAGCTGCCTGCTGGCAGGTAGGCAGGCTGGGATCCTGCAGGGCTGTGTGCCACACCAGAGCACCTGACATCTTAGGCTTGCTGCAGATACATCCCATCTCACTTTGCATGGGGGCTGCCACTGCAGCTCACCTTTCTGAGGTGCAGTGAATCCTAATATTCTCCAGGCAGAAGGTCTGCTAACAGGTTTTTGTGCTTCTTGCAGCATTTCAGAGAACCTGCACATAGCTCTTCATACAGTCAGGTATCACAGTGCTTTTCAGTTAAGATTCCATAAAAGAATAAATAAAATAAAATCTGGAAGTAGAGATTAGAATCATAGAATAACAGAGTCACAGAGTCATAGAATCAGTCAGAGGTGGAAGGGACCACAAGGATCATCTAGTTCCAACCCCCTGCCATGGACAGGAACACCTCACACTAGATCAGGCTGTCCAGAGCCTCACTCAGACAGATTCCTGAAGGCTGTGATGTTCAGATCCACAGCTAAGCCCTCTCCAAGTGTCTCTGAGCAGACTACACTGTGTTACACTGCAGATTTCTTCCAGCTCCTGCAGTCTCTGGGAATCTGCAGCTCCCTCCCTGGACAGAGAAGACTGAGAGGGGATCTAATCAATGTTTATAACTATCTGAGGGCTGGGGGTCAGGAATGGGGGACAGGTTCTGCTCACTGCTGCCTGGGATAGCACAAGGAGCAATGGATGGAAGCTGCAGCACAGGAGGTTCCAGCTCAACACAAGGGCAACTTCTTTGCTGTGAGTGTCCCAGAGCCCTGGCACAGACTGCCCAGAGAGGCTGTGGAGTCTCCTTCTCTGGAGCTTTTCCAGGCCTGTCTGGATGTGTTCCTGTGTGCCCTGAGCTGGATTGTCTGGTCCTGCTCTGGCAGGGGGGGTGGGCTGGATGATCTCTTTGGGTCCCTTCCAACCCCTGACACCCTGTGAGGACAGGTTCATGGGTCTCTTGCAACATGTGCATGGCCAAACAGGTCCTTCCTTGCAATGCTCTGCAGAGAACAAGGAATTCAAAAGGTACCTGAGACTGCAGGTAAGAAGGGAATGCTGTGTTCCAACAGGGCCTGACACTGGCTGCAAAGCTGAGTGGAGAAATGAAGAAAAGCTGCTTTAGGTGTCTCCAAGAAGGAAAGCTCTCAGACCAGTACAACACAGACACATGTCCCAAATGCATGGTGACAATAAGGAGGGAGAAGAGAAGCCAGGTCCATGGGAAGCTGCAGTGAGCACAGGGAGGACTCAATGGAGTGGACAATGTAATGAAAACAGGCCATGATGGTTTTGAGTATTTTAAGCTCTCCTTTCTATTGAAGCCCTCTCCCTTACAGCAGCAGAGAAGTGCCTTCAGTAGCATACCAGCCAGTGGCTTTCTCCACCCCAGACTTGTGCCAGTGCTGCTGCACAGTGCTGGAAGGCAGCAACCCACAAGAGTATGAGGGAGCCTGAGCTAAGCAACCACCCATGGGGCTCTGGGGCAACAGCCAAGGGTGCCCTTGGGGGCTCCTGAAGCAGAAGGGCACAAGGAGCATTTCTTTGTGTGTGACTGTGAGCTGGCACTAAAGGGATTTTACCCTGAATCAGTGCTGGCATCAGGAGGGTGAGCTGCAGAAGGGGTACCCAGTGAGGTACAGAGCTCGAGAGCACAGAATGAGGAAGCACATTTCTACTCAGGAGTGTCTTAATTCTACTGCCTTTGGGTGGTTTGGGTTTTTTTGGCTGTTTGTTTGTTTGTTGAGTTGTTTTTTGTTTGGTCTTCTGTTTTGTTTGGGGTTTTGGTTTGTTTTCTTGGTTGGTTGGTTTGGGGTTTTTTTTTGGTCTTAAAGACCAAATTTAATGTCAAACTGTCAGATGCTGATAGAAAACCACAACGTGGCCATAGCCCAGTCTTCATCAGGGAGTGGGAGTCTCCTTTCTTTTGAAGACCTCTCCCTTACAGGGAGCTGGCAGTGTCACAGAGGCCAGATGTCCTGAGCCTGGGGCTCCTCCCAAGGAGAGCAGGGACCTTCTGAGAGGGAAAAGACTGCATGGGCAAAGATAAATGGAGACTCACAGCCCTCCCATAGTAGTGACAGCATAGGAAGAGAGCAGAGGGAACATAATTACAAAGCTGCTTTCTCTCTATGCCAGTTAACAGGCAGGATCAATACAGAAAGGGCCTCCCTGATTCCTACCATGCCTAAGCCCTCGGACAGCCGTGGGGCTCTGCACCATATGGCTCTAGCAGTGGATAAAGCAGTGCCCTAGATCCCTTGGTTGTCCTGCAGTCTGGCACCGAAGTGACTCAGGAGGCTGGGCACATGCAGCTACACTTCCTGCACCGCTGCCACCGCTCCTGAGGTCTGCAGACCCACTGCAAGTCGCTGGTGTTTTGCAGCCCCTCCTGCCCCCCCTTCGCTGCCAGCAGCTCCCGAAGGGATTAAGCCTGCCTTGTTCTCTGCTGCAGTGGCTTAGTCGCTAAGCAGAGCGCTCAGCCCCCGGCCGCGGGGCCGAGGAATTATCTCTGACAGAGCGCAGCCAGCGCTTGGAGCGGCGCAGGAGCTGAGCTGCCTCTGCAAGCCCACGGAGCGCGGCGTCAGTGCCGCTTCTAGCAGAGCCATGTCGCTAAGCTGCCATCGAAGTGCAGAGTGACCTCTCCCCCGCCTGCCCCGAGATGCCCTTTGGCGGCAGGGGAAGACAAACGCCGTACAAGTTGCGTTTGGCTTCCTGCACACATTTCCCCTGCCCACAGACGTGCCCTGTGCCAAGCCTCTCCCTGCGAGAGCAAGTCCTGATGGCTGGAATATACTTGGTACCGTGAACTAAGGAGAGGACTTTATGCAAGGAGAGCTTTTAATAGCCTGTGAAGAGCTGAGCGAGTGCCAGGTCTGGGCCAGAATAGAAGTGACCTGGAGGGAACCAAGCATGTCCAGAAAGGCAGGTTCAGAGGGTGTCAGTCCTGTCTATTAGTGTAGGCAGAGGGTGGGAAGTCCATTCCCGGGTAAGCCTGCTGGGGCACAGCTGCAGGGCCTGCCAGCATGCAGGGACAGCCCCATGGGCTGCCAGAGGACAAGTGAAGGCAGCACTGGAAAGCCTTGTCACTTAAGATGTAGTTATAAAGGCTGCAGGTCTGCTGCCACCAGAGGAGTGAGCAGCTCCCAGCACAGAGAGCTATGAAACCAGGTTCTTACTATCTGTCAGCTCCTAGCAGCATTTCACAGAACCACAGACACACCCAGGCTGGCAAAGCCCCTCAGGAGCACCAAGCCCAACCTAGAACCCTACTCTACAAGATTCACCTTAAATCACAGCCCCAAGCACCACATCCAAACCCCCCTGAAACACAGCCAGGCTGGGCGACTCCACCACCTCCCTGGGCAGCTCATTCCACTCCCTGACCACTCTCTCCAGGAAAACCGTTTTCCTAATATCCAATCTAAACCTCCCCAGCCTCAGCTTGAGGCCATTCCCCCTTGCTCTGTTTCCAATTACCTGCAAGAAGAGTCCAGGAGCAGCCTCTCCCCAGTGTCCCTTCAGTAGCATCCTTCTGCATGCAGGCAGGATGAGACTTTCTCCTGTCTGGCAGCTGCCCCAGCTCTGTTTCACAGGCAAGGAAGGCATAAGATGAGAATACTGAAAAAAGGCTGAGTTGATGAGGTTGGGTGTTACCAACAGCTTCCAGCTCCTCAGGTGTCACCTTTAAGGTCACAAATAGCACCTGCAGAGAAGAAACACTGATAGTCCCACTTTAACCAAGAGGCCAGGTGCTAAGACTCTGCTTGAAATGACACAGGTGCTGAATCTCTTTTGCCCTGCCTTTCAAAAGCAGGTAAACCACCAAAGGACATTCCCCTACCTGCCTCAGTGCCCCTTGCCTTTGGCAGTGTAGTTGTTCCCTAGGGAACACCTGTTAGTGAAATACCCACACACTGTCAAGTCCTGAACAGCAGCCAGAGGCTGCTCTGTTCGCTGTCTGAGGGCTCTGTCCTCACACCAAGAGCTGCAGCACTGCTGCAGGACACCAGAGAGGCAGCTCCTACCTGAGGCTGCATGTGTGCTGCTCATCCTCCTGGGGCAAGGCACAGGTACCAGTGCCCTTTCCACACACCCTCCTCCAGGAGCTAAGGCACAGCAGAGACACAGAGATGTTGAAACAAGTGGAAGGTGGAACGAGCAACTTGCCTGCAAGGGGCCTGGCTGAGCTAGCTTCATGTCTTTATAGAGTCATAGAATGGGAAGGTTGGAATAGACCTCAAGGATCAGCCAGTTCCAACCCCCTGCCATAGGCAGGGACACCTCCCACTAGCACAGGTCACTCAAGGCCTCATCCAACCTGGCCTTGAACACCTCCAGGGAGGGAGCAGCCACAACCTCCCTGGGCAACCTGTGCCAGTGTCTCACCACCCTCACTGCAAACAACTTCCTCCTAACATCCACTTTCAATCTCCCCTCTGCCACTTCAAACCCATTGCCCCTTGTCCTGGCATTGCAAGACCTTATCAATAGTCCCTCCCCAGCCTTCCTGTAGCCCCCTTCAGATCCTGGAAGGCTACTCTAAGGTCTCCTGGAAGCCTTCTCTTCTCCAGGCTGCAGAGCCCCAACTCTCTCAGCCTGTCCTCACAGCAGAGCTGCTGCAGCCCTCTCAGCATCTTGGTGGCCTCCTCTGGACCCGCTCCAACACTTCCATGTCCTTCCTGTGCTGGGGGCTCCAGAACTGCACACAGGACTGCAGGTGGGGTCTGAGGAGAGCAGAGCAAAGGGGCAGAATCCCCTCCCTTGCCCTGCTGCCCACACTGCTCTTGCTGCAGCCCAGCACACAGTTGCTGTCTGGGCTGCACTCACACTGCAGCCTCATCTTGAGCTTTTCCTCACCCCAGACCCCCAGGGCCTGTTCCTCAGGGCTGCTCTCAGCCATTCCCCACTCAGCCTGAAGCTGTGCTTGGGATTGTGCCTGTGCTTGTCCTGTGCTGCAGGACCTTGCACTTGGCCTTGTTGATTGTCATGAGGTTGGCCTGGGCACACCTCTGCAGCTTGTGCAGGTCCCTCTGGATGGAAAACAGAAAGCTAACAATGCTTCAGACTTCCCACCTGGCTACCTCTCCTCAGCTCCCCTCCCTTCCCCACTTGCCCCTGGGGAAATCTGACATTACATGTATTTCTACATTGTGCTTAATTAGGGGGAAAAAGAGGTTTCCATTTTCTCCTGAGTGACTGTCAAGAGCAGAGAGAGAAGAATGTGCCTTTCAGAATGTGTTCCTTGCAGCCTGCCAGAATCCCTGTGTCTCCTCACTGTCCCTCCCATGGCTGCTGCTCTTGCAGCCAGAGGACCTGCAGCTGCCACAACCCAAATCTCAGTGCCACTTTGGCCACAGCAGGACACTGGTGAACCCCCTTACAAAAACTGTATCTATGCTGCAGAGTGTAAATGTTCACTGCTCTAGCTCTCCTTTGGGTGCTTTTCTCAACAGAGATGCTGCTGCAGCCTCCATACCCAAGAGCCTGTCCTGCCCAGCTCCAAAGCACTCCCCAGAAAGGGCAAAGTCTGCACAGGTTCCCCAGGTCAGCTAAGGAAGGATCTTCCTCCTCCTCCCACAAAGCTCCCCACATATTGAGCTTTGCATCTTCCATACAAGTGGCCTTTACTCATGACTTCCCTACACTCCCACCCTGCTTCACCTGCCCAAGAACAGAATCATCTCTTGCAGGGGATTCACCAGACACAGCCCTGCAAAGGCTCCAAAGCAGCCTAGCAGCCCATGTGCTCCCCAGCCAGCTGCTGCTCCTGAGCAGCTCCTGCAGGGTCCAGTGGGCTGTGTTCAGGTGGTTGCTGGTTAAGGCTGCATTAGTGCAAGTGGGGAACTCCCCAGTGAGTGCTGATTTGTTCCCAAGGATTCCTCTCCACAGATTAGAATAACACCAAAATGCTCCCGGTGTAAGTAGATAAAATGTACTCATCTGTGGCAGAAGTGAAGAGCTAAGAGGCTCTAGTGTTATTTCCCAAGCCTAAGCTGTTCAATAAATCTTTGGAAGATTAAGGAGAGAGGAGCCTCCATAAAACAACATCTGATTGGTACCTGCTGTCCATCCCAGCACGAGCACCCTCCTCCTGCTTCTGTCTGATTCCACACACACAGCATCCTCAGTGAGCTCAAGTTGTGGCCTTACTACCATAGTTAGCACCCACCATAGGGCAGCCTGTGCCATCAGGTCTGCAGGGATGGCACATTTTGACCAGTTTGTCCTCAGAAAGGATCCATTTCATGGTGCCTTGAGAACCTCATGGCCCACCACAGAAACCATCAGCAAGCAGGAGCAAGCCAGCTGAGCATCCAAGCCAGTGAGCTGCTCCCTCTGTTGCCACCTCCATGGGAGAGAGCCAGCACCCCAAAGCCCAGGTACCCAAACCAGCAACAGAAGAGGAAACCTCTCATGGTACAATCAGTGCTTTGCTCAGGGCACACTTGCACTTTGGAGCTGTGGTGAGGCAGGATGGATTTGGAGTAACAGCAGCAAATGTGCAGCACAGCCCATGACAGACACAGACCCTGGCTCCTCGGCCTGCCCTTGTAAAACACACCTGGGCAGGAGTGGTGCATAGACCCCCAGAGGGATCACATTGCTGAGGTGAGGCTGGACCAGGCACATTCCTGCCCACATCTATGCCCAAAGAGCTTGGCCAAAGCCATGTGCCAGGGAAGGAAGGTGCCCAGCTGGCAGCCTGGGGTGCTCTCTGCCCAGCTCTCTGCATGAAATGCTCAGCCTGAAAGGCTTTGTGAGCAGGGTGGACACTGGTTTGTTACAAAGGAATATGGTCTCTAGGCCACCTCTCACCTTCTTTGCACTGTCCAAGGGGAGCACCACCCCAGCTCCACTGCTACAGGGTGGGCTGCCAGTCTGCCTGGGCAGTACCCTTACCCCACCACTCCCGGGTGCCAGAGCCTGCTGGGGCAGTGGTCGCTTCCTGAGGCCAGAAGAGCTGGGACTGGCATCTGTCTTGCTCCCAGAACTGATGCTGAAGAAGCTGAGGGGAGCACAAGCTCCAGGACAGGCCCTGGTCCTCTGCTTTTTCGGTGGCACAAGTGGGTAGAGTCAAGAAGGCAGCAAGGGTAAAAGGAGTCTGCTCAGTATTTTAAGCAATGCAAAGTTTGCAGTTTCCATGTTACAGCAAAATAAGAATGCAGGACCCTGAGATATTATTGATTGCAGAAGCTCTGCTTCAGCAAAAAGGTGACTTACCTACCACCACGAAATGGCCTTCAGCATTTTCTTCCTCTGAAGTGCTAGACCTGCCAACAGCAGAAACCAACCAACCAACAGGGTGTGGGGGAAGGTGTTGGTTCCACCAGCACAGAGTACAGTTAGCACTGGTGGCAAAAAAGGAGCAAGATGGACAGACCTGAGTTGGATTTTTCTCCATTTTTGCTTTGGAGTGAAGTCTGTAGTAAGAGGAAGAGGTGACCTGATAAAGAAGGGTGGGCAGGATGGCACTGAGGTTGTGCAGCAAGCCCCATGTGGCTGCCAAGCCCATGTTTGCACCTCATCTTCATCCATGGTGTCAACTTATCCATGGGCAGCAATGTGCCCTGGTGGCAAGAGGGACNCTGGAAGGTGCCTAGAGAAGGGCAGCAAGGCTGGGGAGGGGCCTGGAGCACAGCCCTGTGAGGAGAGGCTGAGGGAGCTGGGGGTGTGCAGCCTGCACAAGAGGAGGCTCAGGGCAGACCTCATTGCTCTCTGCAGCTACCTGAAGGGAGGTTGTAGCCAGCTGGGGCTGGGCTCTGCTGCCAGGCACCCAGGGACAGAACAAGGGGACACAGCCTCAAGCTGTGCCAGGGGAGATCCAGGCTGGATGTTAGGAGGAAGTTGTTGGCAGAGAGAGTGATTGGCATTGGAATGGGCTGCCCAGGGAGGGGGTGGAGTGCCCATCCCTGGAGGTGTTGAAGCAAAGCCTGGCTGGGGCACTCAGTGCCATGGTCTGGTTGGTTGGCATGGGCTGGGTGCTAGGTTGGGCTGGGTGAGCTTGGAGGGCTCTTCCCAGCTGGCTGATTCTGTGACTTTTCAAAGAGAACAGAGAGGGAGTCACTTAAGATGCTGTGACTCACAGACCCAGCTGGCAGTACCCTGTGCAGGACTCATGCCTGCAGCAAGTGCTGGCCAGCAGCTCAGAGTCTCCCACGGAGCTGCAGTGTTTGCAGATCCATCCTGACCACGCACAGCGGAAGGGGACTGAAGGGTGAAAGCATCTCACGCCCAGGCAGTACTTCAGAGGTGATACTAAGGACATCTCAGGACACAGCAGAACAACTCACTGAAGCAGAGGAAGAGTTCTGGCAGTAAGTGAGCATGTCACAGTGATTTGTCCCTGCTCCTGCAGGGGCCGTTGAACACCATTTCGGTGAGGGCGACTCAGAACGCACAGGAATTGAGTGCCAGCAGTTATTTATTTATTCCTGTCAGCATGCAAGGGAAAGGAAGATCTGATATGGCTGTCTCCTGAGTATGAGGCTTCCGTGAAGCCTCGTACTGGGGCTTGGTGGTAACAGACCAAAGGTGCTGCATGCACAGACTCTGGGGTGCTTTTCCCTGACTGCCTGGGTTACAGCTACACTCCCTGGCTGTTCTGTTTTCTGTCCTCTCCACCATCACCTGGTGCAGATCTTGTGGCTGGAAAACAGCCAGAGCTGAAGCAAGGACCTGTGAAGGGGAAAACCACCTTGTATTGCTTTCTCATGGCTCTCCAGCCTTGCAGGAACAAGAGTCCATTTGTGGCGTTCCAGCATGCAGATAGTAAGTGGGAGAACCACAGAAGGACCAGGTGTGCTAAAGAGGGGTGCAAATTGTTCTTTTTGCATCACCTGCCTTCTGAACCCCCTCAATGTGCAAAACCTTCCACTGCCAGAAGGGTACTGGTCAGTACCTGGCTGGAATGGAAAGCACAGGCCATGCTCCCATGCTTTATGTCTGGTCACACCAGAGTGACTCTCTCTGAGGACATTGCACCTTCCCACCCAGCACCAATGCCACTCCACTGGCTGGCAACTCAGGGCTCCCTTCCTAGCTTCTCCCTAGAAACAGTCCTGAACTGGTAGGGAATGACTTAGGTGGGCAGAACAAAAACCCTAAATCTGGGACTGTACAATGTCACAGTGTGCCTGGGACAAAGAAGCAGCTACCCCCATGTCATTAGACAGAGGTAATACCCAGGGGTGTTGATGAAGGTCCAGTAAATCTTTGAGACCCCTGCAGCCCCTACCCTGCTGCTAACATCACTCACCTTTGCATCCCATGTTCCTTTGTCTCCCCACTCACAGCACAAGGACAAGAGTGTCACTCTGAGCCTGCCTGTCATGCTCTGTAGCCACCAGGCAGTGCTGGTAGTGCAGCAGGGCTGACAGTTGGCCAGCTGCTTCCCCAAAGCAGGTCAGAGAGGTTGCAAGGTTGGCATCAGGAAGTGGCTCCTCTATCACACAGAATGTCCACATGCAGGGCAAGTGCCCCTGGGCAATAACTATGTGGTGAGCCCTCGGGAGGGGACAGAGGGCAGCCAGAAGCCCACTTCTGAACACAGTGCACTCAACACAGTGCCACTCTTTTCTGCATGTGACATTCCTTGGAGCAAAGTCCACAGCATCCTCAGGCTGCCTTCGTGCTGCTGCTGCTTGCTGAAATGATGCAACACCAACCTGGTTGGTATTGTTGTGCTGGGGGGGACTGCTGTGGTCTTCAAGGAATATCAGGAAATGTGCCCCACTGAAGTGCCCTTTAAAGGAGGGTGTGCAGCAAGCCATTTTCTAGGGGGTATCAGGTAGAGCAGGAGCTGTGGCCACCGTGGCCACTACACTAGCTGAAGCATAGTTTGATAAAGGACTGGCTCAGAAGCAGTTGTGTTTGGCAGACCTAGGAGGCAGGAAAGGCAAGAAGAGGCACTTCCTAAGCTGTGGTCTGCAGTTCCCTGTGACATTGACCACAGTACCTTAGCAAAATATGGCTTAACATTAGCAGCTGAAGCAATCAGACCTGCAGTGGTCAGCAGAGCAGACCTGCGAGGCTTCAGGGAGCACCCAAACTACTGCGAAGCCACTACCTGAAGGACTTGCCCACACACTTTGCCCAGCAAAGGGCAGCTCTGCCTTGGGACCTTAGTGCCAATGGCATCCCTTTTGCAGAAGGCAGTGGCAAGTTCAGGGTAGAAGCCTCCTCCCAGCAAGAGTCACTTTTCATCCCCTGAAGCAGAGTCCTTTTGCGATCTCATGATTCGGTGCAGAGTTGCCCTGAAGCGCTGGTCCCGGCTCAGTCTTTTGGCTGCCTCCTTCAGGCCCTCAATGTTTTCAGCTTCTGTCTGAGAGAATATGGAGGACTGGGACTGCTTCACTGAAACGAGAGCAGGACAGGAAGGTCAGCATGCTCCCTCAGGGACACACACTGCAGATAAAGCTTTGCTTTAGCACACAACTGCTCTGAGCAATGTGACTGAGAGCCTGGCAAGGGCTGAGCTAACCATTGCATTCCAACAGCCTCACCTTGCTGCTTTCACAGGAGGAAAATGCCATGGGAACACAGGCTCACAGGGGTGGGAAGGTACCCAAAGAGAGCACCCAGTCCAACCCCCCTGCCAGGGCAGGACCAGACAATCCAGCTTAGGGCACACAGCAACACATCCAGACAGGCCTGGAAAGGCTCCAGAGAAGGAGACTCCACAGCCTCTCTGGGCAGCCTGTGCCAGGGCTCTGGGACCCTTCCAGTCAAGAAGTTGCCCTTGTGTTGAGCTGGAACCTCCTGTGCTGCAGCTTCCATCCATTGCTCCTTGTGCTACCCCAGACAGCAAGAGAGCAGAGCCTGTCTCCCTCCCGACCCCCAGCCCTCAGATAGTTATCAACATTTCTTAAATTCCCTCCCAGTCTTCTCTCCTCCAGGCTCTTAGCACCAGGTGCCTCAGCCTCTCCTCATCAGGCAGTGCTCCAGTCCCCTCAGCATCCTTGTAGCCCTTTTCTTCTTCCCCTCTGATTGTGCCAGGTAGAATCTGATCTAACAAATGCCCCACCCAGCCTAACTCTGCCTGTGGCTAAGCATTCAGATGAACTCAGCCTCTATCACATATTTTTAGGGCCCAAGGAGTGGTGGCAAGGACCCAGTGCTTGCTCTCTAGGGAAGGAAGCTGAATTTTGTCCCGCAGCTGTATTCTGCTCCCGAGGTCCGTGGCAAACGAGCCTCCTCTGCAGACCTTGCCTGCCTCTCAGCCCCATCCGAGCGCAGCTACTCCTGCAGGCTGCAGAGCAGCTTCCCACCACCTACAGTCGTTGCAGGAGGCGCTGCCCCTGCGGCGCTGGAAGCGGCAGCTCTTGATGCGGCGGGTGGCAGCCTTGTGCAGGTACACAGAGTTCTTCATGATCACAGGCATCTTGGCCTCCAGCTCCGCGCTGCGAATGCACTCTTCAAAGAACTCTGAGGAGAGACAGGACCGTGAGCAGCCACCGGAGAGACGCCTCCAGCACAGCTCTCACAGGGGAGGGCACTCGTGATGGGCTGAGCTAAGGTAACGACCTACAGCACCCAGAGTCATAGAGCCAACCAGGCTGGAAGAGAGCTCCAAGCTCACCCAGCCCAACCTAGCACCCAGCCCCAGCCAACCAACCAGACCATGGCACTAAGTGCCCCAGCCAGGCTTTGCTTCAACACCTCCAGGGATGGGCACTCCACCACCTCCCTGGGCAGCCCATTCCAATGCCAATCACTCTCCCTGGCAACAACTTCCTCCTAATATCCAGCCTGGATCTCCTCTGGCACAGCTTGAGGCTGTGTCCTCTTGTTCTGTCCCTGGCTGCCTGGCAGCAGAGCCCAACCCCAGCTGGCTACAACCTCCCTTCAGGTAGCTGCAGAGAGCAATGAGGTCTGCCCTGAGCCTCCTCTCCTGCAGGCTAAGTGTGCTGGTTTGAGACTAACTGCAATATTTTAATGAAAAAAAAATAGATGCTAGGCTGTGAAAAGCAAAGAGTGGTGATGTCTGCTGCACTCACAGGCTTGCTGAGATGTATAAAAACAAGGACACAAATATCTCTATCTGACTCTATATTTGAGGTAGAGTCTCTCTCTGGGAGCTGCTGTGTCTTCTGCCCTTTCTGCTGTGTAACCCAACTCATCACTCTGCTTCTAACCCCCTCTTGCCCAGCCTCCAAACTCACCTTGCACATAAGGCAGACCCTGGGGTAAGGCAGAGGGGTGGGGAGAAGGTGGAAGGGTGGTTGGGAGCCCCTCCTGGGCACTCTGATTGCTGGGAGGGGAATTATGTTTCTCTATTACCTGTAACTTGTATATTGCTGTAAATATTCATGTCTATTAATTCTATATTGTATTATTCTGATAATATTCATGTATGTTAATTTTACAATATCAACATTCTTGTATATTGTGCTAAGCTGTAAATAGAGCTTCATTCCTTAACTTCCATCTGGTTGAGCCTAGTCTGGATGATTTTTCATAGAGTGGGGGGGCAGGTAACTCCCAAACCATCACAGTAAGCAACCCCAGCTCCTTGGATGCTCACAGACAGCAATCCATCAAGTTCCAGAATGGCATCAGAATGGCATCAGAATGAACCACTTCAAAATGACAAAACCCTCAGTCTCCACCAAATGCATATCCAAATGATAGAAAAAAAGAGCTTGCAACCATCCATCCCCCATCAGCCATTCCCAAACTCCATTGTGAGTCAGCTGCCAGAGAGCTCTGGTGTTAAGGTAAAATGACAGCAGCGTTAGAAACCTTCCTCACCACACTTTCTTTGAAGGGCTTCTAAAACCAGCCAAGTCTGACTGCAGGCAGGGCAGCACTGGCAGACACACAGAGGCTACCTATCTCTTGGTAGCACAGCAAACACTCGAGCTCACATTTATACACTATGGGCTCCACCCAAAACCTTAAACTCTGTCCAGACTCTGACAACACTAAAACCTGCCTTCCTTGGCCCATTTTGAAACTGGATGTTAGGAGGAAGTTGTTTGCAGTGAGGGTGGTGAGACACTGGCACAGGTTGCCCAGGGAGGTTGTGGAGCACAGAAGCACCCAACATGATTGGGTTTGATCACATTGGGTGATTCTGTGCTCCACAACCTCCCTGGAGGTGTTCAAGGCCAGGTTGGATGAGGCCTTGAGTGACCTGTTCTAGTGGGAGGTGTCCCTGCCTACGGCAGGGGGTTGGAACTGGATGAGCTTTGAGGTCCCTTCCAACCTTCCCATTCTGTGATTCTCTGAAAAAATTCTAGCTCCTCAAAAGGGAGGTGCAGCTGAGGTACAAGGAGCTGGGAGAGCACATTATGAGCATCTCTGCTGATGTGAGAACTTATTTGTGATTGGGCTTAGAAACATTTCCCCCCTTAGAGCTGGCTCAGCAGTAGAGATGCGCGGATAAGCGACTTACTCCTCAAGTTACTGACATCAGCTTTCATCTTCTCCTCTTCCTCCTTGTTGCAATCCAGAGAATCCAAGCCTTTCTCCAAGCTTTGCAGTGCTTTCTCAGCTTCCCTCAGTCTCTTCTCCAGCTCCATACGCATCTTCACCTCGGCCTGAAGAAGGGAATAAAGCATCGCCTGCATCTCAGGAACCATCCTGATAACTCAGAGGTACCCAAGCAAGCAAATCAGAGTGAAAGGACAACAGCAGAGAAAAACAGCAGAAATAACGTGGGACAACACAGGAGAAGTTGTTTCCTCAGCCAACCTGGTCCTGACCACTTCCAGGGAGGTGGTGGAGCACAGAATCACCCAACGTGATCAAAGATCCCATTCTGTGCTTCTGTGCTCCATCACCTCCCTGGGCAACCTGTGCCAGTGTCTCACCACCCTCACTGCAAACAACTTCCTCCTAACATCCAGTTTAAAAACTTCATCCAGTTTAATAACTTCCTCCAGTTCACCTTTGCATAGGTTAAGGTGTTGCCCTTTACTGGTTGGCATCTCACCTTTGCTCCTCTGCTTCTTAACCCACACTCATGCAGAGCTTCCTGGAGAATTTACAGACCTTAAGTCTGATTCTTTGAACTCAAGTGAGGGAAGGTTCAGCTCTGCAATGTGGTTTGTTTTTTTTTCTTTTAAAATACTCTTGGTAGTGTCTACATTCAGAGCATCAAACAAATATTTCTACTGAATGGGTCAAGCAGAGCTCAGGATGAAACCTTCAGCTGTAGACACGAATGATAAATCCATCATGGTATGGAGCACAGCAAACGAAGATTTGCAACCAACAAATGAAAAGCAAAATAAAACTGAGTCTGTGACTTGATAGGGGAGGAACTTAAAGGAAGAGGAGCCAGGGACAGCAGTACACAGGGCTACCTTCAGGTCTCTCTCTGTCTGTTGCTTCTCTGCACTCAGCTCCGAGAGTGAGCGCTGCAGCGCTTGGGACTGGGAAGAGTAAAATTCCCGTTCCTCTTCCAGTGCTCGGGACCTCTCCTCATTCTCCTTCATCCTGGTGCACAGTACAGCAAAGGAAGACAACTGTTCCCACAGCAGCACGACTCACAGGGAGGCAGGCACCCACTGCTGTGCCACCTGGCTGCCCTGCACCCAGACGTGCTGGCAGGAGCCAGCTCCGCGTCTCGGTCCATGCCACAGGCATTGCTGGAGAGAGCCAGGGGCACAGCTCTTGGGTGGAACATTTTCAGTCCCCAGAGAAGGCCCAGGAGCACTTAGTGCTTCCTATAGACAAGCCTGTGCACACCAGGTGGATTCACAGGCTTAACTTTGGATTTGAAAGGAGCAGGCCCAGGAGGCAGCACAGAGGTCATTTGCCTTGCCCGCCATGGGAGCCAGGCAAGCTTCCCCACTCCTCTGCTGGCAATCAAGAAGCAAGTTAGTAGACAGTAATGCCACTTGGCACCACCAAGCCTGAGCAAAATGCCCTCTTTACTGCACCCACCAGTGGAAACTGTAAAAGCTCTCGTGCCTCTTCAGGTCTCAGAAGAAACAGGAGACACTCAGCTAGAGCCTACCTGATTACCTTCCACTTGCGAGGGGTAAAATGACCTCTGTTCCTACCCCCCCTCCTCACATTGCATCACATCACATCCCTGCCTCTGACGCCACCCAGACCCGTCCCGCTCCTCCTCCCCCATTCCACCTCTTCTCTGCCAGTAGTTTCTCCTCCAGAAGCTGCTGCATCTTCTCTTCAATCTGCCGCAGGCTGCAGTGCAGTCCCCAGGTGGTGCTCTGCTCCTGGCTGGGGCTGGTTGGTGGCAGCTGGCTCTCGTTTTCTTCCAGCATCTCCAGCATTTGCTGCTTCTCCAGGGACAGCTCCTAGAAGAGAGGCCAACTGAATGCATCAAACAAGTCTAACATTCCTGCTTCCATTTTTGCCTGACTCCTCCTCCCTGTTGAATGCCTCCATAGCTCACACAGAGAAGCCTCGTTCAGTTTGAAAATAACAAAACCTGCTTTCCATTTTACACCTGCTTCATGGGGAGCAAGATTTTGCTTAGCAAATGGGCAAGAACCTGCAGGCTCCTTTAACATGAAATGCTAGTGAGGGTTTGGCTCAGGAATTGGAGCCTTGAGCATCTCTGATGCAGGCTTCTTCCCCTCCTTCCTTCCTCATCTTGCTCCTCAGTGTGAACTAGAGGCACCTCCTCTGTGGTACTTGTAACCATGGATGTGTGATGCTGTCCTCCTGTGAAGTGTTTGCTCTCCTTGTGCAGCCAGGGCATGAATGGTCCCTCCCTGTCTTTCCAGGGCTTTTTTCACACCCTTAGCTGCTGGCAGGCAGAGCTCAGAGGAACATTAGCAACAGATTTTTTTGGTACACACTTGGCAGAATCCAAAAAGGACAGAGTCACCAATTTCACAAACAACACAGGTTTAGAAGAGCCAATTGTTACCAACCCAGCAGTGATAACAAGTAAAGATGGGTTAGACCAACACCTTTCCTAGTTTCCAGTGTGGCACAGGAGTCCCCAGGAACTGTGTTCCCTTCTGTGCATGAAGAATGCCTCTCTGCTGCTCAAATTTCCACTAGGACTTAGGGAGCTACAGTTGAAAAAGAAAAAAGAAATTAAAAAACCCCAGAAAGCTCTCAGGGACTGACAGCCACATGGGCTGGAAGAGGCTGGCTGCTAGCCTCTAGTTTAGCCTTCTGCTCAGAGCTGCTCTGCCTCACAACAGGATGTGGTCAGTTGTGCCTTTCTACAGTCAGGAGGTAAAAGCCTTCCAAGAAAGAGGTTTCCCAGCCTCTCCCCCTGCCTGCCTCTCTCTGGTGAGAGAGCTTCCCCAGCTGTAACCTGTGCCTGTTGTCCCAGTACTGCTGGGATCACTTTGGTTCTGTTGGTCTCTATATCACTCCTAGCTCATTTTAGCAGCTGATCTTGGCTCTTTAGCTCAGCTACCAAATGAACCTGCTCAACCATGGGAGAAGCAATGGGTGCTAAACTCCACAATACAGCTTTGCTTTCAGCCCTGGGCAGCTCTGATGGATGAGCAGCAAAATGCTGTGGCTTGGAGGGCAGAAGTGCTCACTCACCTCTAGAGTTTTCTGTAACGACTCTGTCAGGCTTCGCAGCTCTTTCTTTTCTTCTTCCACTCCTTTAAGGGAGCAGGCTGTGAGCTCTAGCTCCCTAAGGAAGCAAAAAAGGGTGACAGATATTGCAGGGGAAGGCCAGCCCCAGGAAGTCATGCAGACTGCACAGGTTGTGGATCCCCTAGTGCAAGACCTGTGACTGGTGCTTGGTACAGGCAGCACTGGAGAGGCAGGAGCCTGCCAGAAGCATCATGCCTTGGAAACTCTGCAAGCATCCAAGACACTTTGCCCTGCCTGCTGATCACCAAACCCATGAGCTGCTCAGGGAACACAGTTACAGCTAAGCAGGTACGGGTCTATGAAGAAGAGGAGGCTGAGGGCAGAGCTCATTGCTGTGTACAGCTACCTGAAGGGACATTGTGGAGAGGCTGCTGCTGGGCTCTGCTCACAGGGAATTAGAGACAGAGCAAGGGGGAATGGCCTCAAGCTGAGGCTGGGGAGGTTTAGGTTGGACATTAGGAAAAAGTTTTTCCTGGAGAGAGTGTTCAGGGAGTGGAATGAGCTGCCCAGGGAGGTGGTGGAATCCCCTAGCCTGGCTGTGTTTCAGGGTGGTTTGGATGTGGTGCTTGGGGCTATGGTTTAAGGTGAATCTTGTAGAGTAGGGTTCTAGGTTGGGCTTGGTGCTGCTGAGGGGCTGTGCCAACCTGGGTGTGTCTGTGGTTCTGTGAAACCCAAACCAGCAAATCTGCTCTGGTTTTTTCTGAGATGTTATGTAGGCAGAAAAAAAAATATTTAGGGGAAATACTTAAGAGAGAAAAGAGAGCAATGACACTCAGGGCAAAGCACTCCAACCCTTCCCTTCCTCCATCCATGGCTATTCCCACTGTGAACAGCTCAGCTCTCAAACATGACAACATGATTCTTGGTGAGGCAAATTCTTTATCCCCCCAATGCCATCGAGCCGTTGGTGCAAAAGCAGGTTCAGATGTCTGAAGCCCACAGGACTCCATGGTTCATCAGTCACCCTGACTGCCTCCCTGAGCTGCTCTGGCATCTCTCTGCTGCCATGCTGCCCCAGCTCCTCTGGGCTTTGCTCTGTGGCAGCTCTCTGAAAGCCATCCCCGAGTGCTGCATTCCGTTGGCAGCGCAGTGCCAGCTGATGCAGGTAAGCAGGTCGCAGCTGCTCTTGTTTGGGCCAGGCTGTCATTGATCCCTGCCCTAAACGCACAGAAGCAGCTCTGATCCACCCCCAAAGCAGCACTTCTGCCCAGCATGGAGATCCATGTCCTTGTCCTGACCTGTGCAGTTCACCACTTACCTTCTAATCTGGTCCTGCTCCAGTCGCAGCTCCTGGACCACTGCTTCAAACTGCTGCTTCTCTGCTTCCAGGACCTGGTTCAGGCGCTCCAGTTCCTGGAGGAAAAAGGAAGGCAGAGAACAAACTCTGCTCACACACAGTTGGGAAAGGCCTCAGTGTTAACTGCCTGAGACCTTTAGCCTGAGCCATGGAGAGTCACCGAGTTGCCCAGTGCACCAGGCTTGTGTCCTGGGGCAGTCAGCAGGCACTGAGTGTTGGTTGTGTATCTCCAGACATCCAACAGTCAGAGCAGTCATCAGGCACCCCAGTCAGAGAAGCACTCAGGGTTGGAAGAGACCACAAGGATCAGCCAGTTCCAACCCCCCTGCCATGCCCAGGGACATCCTATCCTAGATCAGGCTGGTCAGAGCCTCATCCAGCCTGACCTTAAACACCTCCACTTCCACCACCTCCCTGGGCAACCCCTGCCAGGCTCTCACCACTCCATAAAACACAGGAGAGCTCCCTGCAGAGATCAGCACTGCTGCACATTTAAAGCTTCCTAGGAGACCTGGGCTGAAGTTGCCTGNCAGGACCTTACACTTGGCCTTGTTGAATGTCCTGAGGTTGGCCTGGGCACAGCTCTGCAGCCTGTGCAGGTCCCTCTGGATGGATCCCTGCCCTCTAGCAAGTGACTGTGCCACACAGCTTGGTGCCAGCTGCACACTTGCTGAGGCTGCACTGATTCCTCTGTCCATGGCAGTGACAAAGCTGTCAAACAGCACTGGTGCCAGCACTGACCCCTGAGGGATGCCACTTGGCACTGGTCTGCAGGTGGACATTGTGCCCTTGACCACCACTCTCTGTGTGCCACCATCCAGCCAGTTCCTTACCCAGCAGTGCTCCACCCATCCAGTCCTTGTTTTTCCAGTTTGGAACAGTTTCCAACAAGAAGTTGAAGGGGACTGGGTTGGGATGAATGCTCACCTCCTTCTGCTCCCTCTGCAGGCACAGCTCTTCTGTTTCTTCCATTAGCTTATCTATAAACACAGGCAGAGAAGTCAAACGCAGAGGAAAGCATTTCATATCCTGGGGGTATTTATGAGCATGGAATCCTGACTGCTTGAAGGCTAAAAAAACGTAGCTGTGCCTCTTGCTCTGTGTGCATCTGCCTGGGAGGCTCCAAAGCAGAGATGATGATAAACAGTTTGCCTCCTGCCAAACAGCTTTTGGTTTAGTAAACTAAATGACCAAGTTGTTGTGTACTCCTGCTAAGCCTTCCCTCCCAGTGGTTTTAAAGATGAATTAACCTTCCCCATCCTCTGGTTGGGCCAGAAAAACCTTCTTATCTCTGCCTCACAGATGAGGAAGCAGAGGCACAGATAGGTTAACTGTGCTGCACAGGTGGCAGTGGTGCAGCCTGCAGCTCAGTGCTCTGGCTCTAACCACCCAGCACCTCGCTCTCTTTCTGCTGTGCATCACTGCCAGCTCCCTGTTGTCACCTTGGGATGTCCCAGCCAAGTAAGAAATGCCAGAGCAGCAGTGCCACCTTGCTAAAGCTGTGCTGAGCACCACTCCTGCCCCTCCTTCCCATTCTTGCCCTCTTTTTGCTGCCAGGACCCAGCACAGCTACACAGAGCCTCCCTCACCTTCCCTCTTCCCTCCTGCCAGGTGTGAGGGCAACTCCAGAGCTTGATGGGCTTTGAGTCCCTGCCTGAGGGAGAAACCAGCAGGCTGCAGGTGGGAGGTGACTCCAGAGGGATCCACAGAATTCTCAGAGCATTGTTTGCTTCCTCCAGAGATTCCTCACCTGCTGCCAGGAGCAGTCTCAGACACAGATCAAAGGTAGAACTAATGCAGCAGAGCCCTCAGCAGTTATAGATCACAGAATCATAGAATTGTCAGGGCTGGAAGACCCCAAGGGTCACCTAGAGCATTGCTGTCAAAAGAAAGCAACCAGCTGTGTTAACTGACCAGCTCTGAATGTTCTGGTCATGGATGAGAGGACCTAGTCACACACAGCTCTGTGCTGATGTTCCCAATGTCTCCTGTGCAGATCATGCATTCCTCTTTCCTCTGCCACCCTCTCCAGTACCACCCTGTGGCTCCCTACTTCTGTAGCCTCTGCAATCGGCTCTGAGGGCTGCAAAATAATCTTTTGACAACACTTTCCTGTTTCTAATTTTCACCCTGTGCCCCTGGGTCCTCCTTTCAGTACTCCCCATCTCCTCTTTGGTAGGTGTGGAACCACTCCTCCTTGCCTGGTGCACACAGGAGCTCACCCAGCTGGCCACAACCCATGTGCCTTGGTGCCTGATCACTGTCAGATGTGTGACCATTCACTCAGGTCACCCCTGTTCAGCATGGATGCAAAGGCAGGAAAGGCTCTTCCAGATTCTTCCATCCAGTGGCTGGATGGCTGTGAGCAGGCACCATGCACCTCAAGCTGGAGCATCCAAAGCTGCTGCTGAGTTGTTTAAAGCAGATGGTCCAGACAAATCACTGGGCTCACACGTGGCATCCCCCAGGTCAGCAGGGCTCTTACTGATGGAGGATGCTCCAGCTCAGGCACCCAGGGTAGAAAAGCTGCTCTCCCTTTGCTCTTGCTGCAAGTGGTGTCAAGAAGAGACTGCTGAACCTCCCAAGCTGATTCCTGACTCAAGGGTTGGACTCTAGAAGTCTCTTATAATCTGAATTAGTCAATGCTCATCTGAAGCAACTGATCCTTCTCTTCTGCCCATGGAGAAAGCAATGGGAAATTAGTCACTGCCATTAGACACTTCAAAGAAGCCCAAGTAAAGATTCTGCTCTAGGTATTGCATGGCTCATTTCCAGTGAGCAAATGCAGATGAGGATCAAGTAGAGTCAGACCAAAACCAAAAAAGACACAAACCACCCCAAACCAACAGCTGGGGCAGGAAAACTCGTGCCTGAAAAGCTGCTATCAGCCTCAGAGACACCAGTCTGGGAGTGATTCAGGGAGATGAAGGTGAGTTCTTTGTCTGGAGAGCAGCTGAGATCAGCTGGTCCCAGCTTGTCAGGGGCAAGGTACCTCCAGGCACGAGGAGCAGCAGACCTGCAGCCTGCTGGCCACAGCACATTCTCCCTTCCACCCTCCTGACAGAGCTCTGGATCTTACCTTGGCATTCACATCTTCCCTTCCCAACCTGAATTTCAGCTGCTGACTTAAAACACAGCATCACAGAGCATCAGGGGCTGGAAGGGACCTCCAAAGCTCATCCAGTCCAACCCCCCTGCCAGAGCAGGATCTCCTGTACCAGATCACACAGAAACGTGTCCAGCTTGATCCTCACCACTCCAGAAAAGCAAACTGGCTACTCTGGGCAAGAAGAGCTTCCTACCTAAATATTCCTGCCTCTCCTTGGCCAGCTGCAGTCCTTGGGCTTCCAGGCTCTCGATCATGGCCTCTCCCAGCTGGGCATTCCTCCAGGTCCTAGGGGAGCAGAGTACAGCAGACAGTTAAGGAACAGGCAGGGCACTCAGCTGGGCAATCAACCCAGGAACTCCAGCACACATTCTCATCAGCTGGGACAGCAATTCTCTGAATTTTTCTCCATAAATTAATTGGAGAAATTTCCCTCATATTCAGGGGTTTTTTCCTTCTTTAAATACAAGAGCTCCATGCCAACACTGCAGCTATTCAAAAGGGTTTTCCCTAACTTTTGGAGATTTCCACACTGAGCTCAGTCTTTAAGGCCTGCAGACAAACCAAGCACATGCACAGCCTCCAACTACAACAAGATGTGCCTGGAACCCATTAGACAGATCCTGAGAGACTTTAGACCCAAATTTTAGCTTTTAACTCAACTAAGTTCCCACGTGCCAGTGCCACCAGCAGCCTTTTCAGTATTTTGCTGCTACAACCACCCGTGTTCAAATGTTAACCATTTAGTGACTCTTCCCTGCATTGCCTTTCCCTGCATTGCCTTTCCCTGCATTGCCTTTCCTTTCCTTTTCCTTGCCTTTCCTTTCCCTTTCCTTGCCTTTCCTTTCCTTTTCCTTGCCTTTCCTTTCCTTTTCCTTGCCTTTCCTTGCCTTTCCTTTCCTTTTCCTTGCCTTTCCTTGCCTTTCCTTTCCTTTTCCTTGCCTTTCCTTGCCTTTCCTTNATTCCTTGCCTTGCCTTTCCTTGCCTTTCCCTTCCCTTTCCTTGCCTTTCCTTGCCTTTCCTTTCCTTTTCCTTGCCTTTCCTTGCCTTTCCTTTCCTTTTCCTTGCCTTTCCTTTCCTTTTCCTTGCCTTTCCTTGCCTTTCCTTTCCTTTTCCTTGCCTTTCCTTTCCTTTTCCTTGCCTTTCCTTTCCTTTTCCTTGCCTTTCCTTTCCTTTTCCTTGCCTTTCCTTCCTTTTCAGACCAAGGTCACACAATTCAAAACCAGAAAAATAAATGACATTTGCTGCTCCCTTCTATTCATGTCCCATTAAAAACCAAACCAAACCAAACCACAACACACAAACCAAGGCTACAGATCTACAACATATAAAGTGCAGACCTAACAGTCCCCTGATCTATTTCTATAGATGCATGCAGAGCAGCAGCAATTCTCTTCTACAGGAAGAATCTGAATCCAGGAAAGCCATCAGCAAACAGCTCGAGGCAGGGCAGACACACAAAAGACTTTACCAAATGGAGTGTTTCAAAGCAGCAGTGGCCTTGAAGCTGGCTCTTTATCAGAGCTGCTTTTCCAGTGCCCTTCCCCAGCCTAAGGAGATGTTTCCCTCTCTGTAACTCAAAGGTTATTGCAGCCACTGCAGCTCTAGAACTTGGCAGGTGCACCCATATAGGTGTGCAGCACTGAAGCTTTGGTTCCTTTCACCTGCTGCAGCCAGTGCCAGTGTGCAACAGCAGCAGTGGGGAAGTCAAGGCTAAGACTTCAGCTGAGAGGTGAGGGAGGGGGGATTTTTTTGGTCTTTGGTGGGAGGTGTCCCTGCCTATGGCAGGGGGTTGGAACTAGATGATCCTTGAGGTCCCTTCCAACCTTCCCATTCTATGATTCTTCTGTACTCCTTACCCAGTGAGCTCACATCAGAAGAAGCTACATAGCTAAAGGTGCTGGGGAGCACAGGCTCACCCTGGTGACACACACCTGAGGAACCCTGGCAAAGCTGCACAGCATCCCCACTTGCTGCACAGCCAAAGCTGATCCCAGGGCTGCAGGAGGAGTGGGAACTTCCCCCCCCCCCCAGATTTTTGTCTGCATTTTGCCTTCCTTGGGAATATCCACAACCAATTGTTGAAGGCACTGTGTGCCTCAGAGTCACAGAACCACACACACCCAGGCTGGCACAGCCCCTCAGGAGCACCAAGCCCAACCTAGAACCCTGCTCTGCAAGATTCACCTTAAACCACAGCCCCAAGCACCACATCCAAACCACCCTGAAACACAGCCAGGCTGGGGGACTCCACCACCTCCCTGGGCAGCTCATTCCACTCCCTGACCACTCTCTCCAGGAAAAACTTTTCCCTAATGTCCAATCTAAACCTCCCCAGGCTCAGCTTGAGGCCATTCCCCCTTCTTCTGTCTCCACTTCCCTGTGAGCAGAGCCCAGCAGCAGCCTCTCCACCATGTCCCTTCAGGTAGCTGCAGACAGCAATGAGCTCTGCCCTCAGCCTCCTCTTCCTCACACTAACCATCCCCAGCTCCCTCAGTCTCTCCTGATCAGATTTACTCTGCAGGCCCTTCCCCAGCTTCGTTGCCCTCCTCTGGGCCAGCTCCAGCACCCCACACTCCCCAGGGCACCCCTGCCATGTTACCTGTTTGCTTTCTCCTCACTGCCCACCAAGTCTGTTTCTAACACATGCAGGGAATGCTGCTATGGGCATAGGGACTGAATGTGTGCCCCTGCCTGGCAGCCCCTGAGAGCAGCTGGCCAGCTGAGTCAGGGCTTTGTGTGCTTCCAAAAACCTTTCAAGGTCTGGCAAATGTGAGACCTTGCAAGGCTGAAGGGACCATCAGCTCCAACCTGTTTCCTGCTTCACCCAGGGGGTGTGGAAAAGAGTGAAGAAGTAAGGCAGAGTGTGGTGGTGAGAGGCTAAGCAGCTGTGCATGCACACACACACAACTGCCACCCAGCACAGGGGGTGCAGATGCAGAGGGAGCAGAGGACATTTTCCACACTGGCTTCATTTTATCCTCTTTCCTCTATTTAACAAAATCTCAGTCTGGGGATTTAGAATTTTCTGAGGATGCCATGGTCTGGGGTTTTTTTTCCTCTTTGATTGGTTTTAAATAATAAAGGAGACCGTAGGAGGATGGCAACAAACTGCTGCTGTGCCATCAGCAGGGACGATCTTCATCTAGGAACAAGAGGGCACTTAAAGAGGTTTCCTGGAAGATGCCAGCTGCATCCTCCTGGCTTTCCTGTTCACAGCAGATCAATTTACTGCCCAAACAGTGCCTTTCTGGCTGCTGCTTTACCCCCAGCCTGACCCTGATGGCATAAATCCCATAATCTGTGCTTTCCCTCAAATGCAGGCTACCACCAGCTTTAGGCTGGCACTGGAGCTGCATCAGCCTCCCTTGCTGATGGCAGAATGGTGAGAGGAGGGGAGGAGTGGTCTGGGGAGATTGCTGGCTGGGGGTAGCTAGGCTGCAGCAGGACAGTGATGTAGCTCCTGGTTATCAGAGCAAGGACCAGAGGGCTCCTGAGCTGTGCTCCTTCCCTCCCCTCCACACCTTCAAGATTATTCAGCCCTCAGATTTCTGCATGTGGCAATAGTTAAGAACAGCATTCTGGAGGGCAATTGCAGACATACTACAGAAGAAGAAACACTGAATTACTCAGACTAAAGCTGGGTCTCTCCCCCCCTGCAGTGGTCAAGCCCACCTGTGTGGAGTGGGTGGCAGACCTCTGCCTTGCTCCTGTGTGCCATGGGGCTCATGACCCATGGAGCTTTAAGGGACAGTATTGTGGAGCAGTTCAGCAAGTAGCTGGGAGGTAGCAGCAGCAAAAGCACCAGTACCAAAGCCAGGGTCACTGCAGCAGCAGAGCTTGGCTTGGGCTGATCCTCCTCACACTTCTGCTCCCCATTCATTGCAAGTGAACATTTTCAGTCTCATAGCTTTGGAATTTACTGAGATACTGCCTTGGCCATGCACACGTTGGCATTACAACTGAAACTTGCCTGGAAGAGCAGGCTTTGTCCCACAGGAGAGCACACACACATATTGTAAGGGAGCAAATAGCTTTGCTGTGCCCAAGGAAGGGTAAAGAGCTCATTGCTCCCAGACTCACAACTGAATTGCAGGTGCTACAGGCTCCAGAAGCTTCTGCCTGGCTTAGGAAAGTCACATTCCTGCTCAGAACCATAGAATGCTTTGGGTTGGGAGGAAGATGAGCAAGTCACCCAGTCCAATGCCTGTGTGGTAATCAGGGACATTTCCAGCAGTACCAAGCTGCTCAAAGCCTCCTCTAACCTGACCTTGACTGCCTGCAGGAATGAGGCATCTGCAAACTCTGGGCAGCCTGCACCAGTGTTTCACCATGCTCAGCATAAGAGATTTCTTCCTTAGACCTCTTCTAGATCTTCTCCCCTGTTGCAGCAGGCCCTGCTATAAAGATGGTCCTCATCTTTCTCACAGACCCCTTTTAAGTACTGAAAGGCTGCTAGGAGGTCTCCCAGGAGCCAGGTTTCAGTGTTACCTCTTCCTGTATCTGATGAGACCTACAAAGAGCCTGTTCTGGTGTTGCAGGACAGCTGCTCATGGCACTGGCAGGCTCCTGCATGCTGAGGGATTGGTGGCAAACAACATTCTCTGCAAACTACAACCTGAACATTCTCCCCAGACAGCAACCAAAGCCTCTCAGCCCCACATGTGGGCTGGAAGTGCTTTGCTAACACCTCCTCCCCTGGGCCGGAGCCTGCATGCATGTTTCAGAATTAAAGTGCCCTGAGAGGCTGACTCCTGCTGCTGCATAACCCAAGTGCCCTGGGATCTGGGCACAAAGGTGCATGCCCCACAGTACCCTTCAGGGATGTTCCTGACAGCACAGCATGAGCAGCACTGCTGGAAGCAAGTGGAACACCTTGAGCTGGGGAGCCTGTCTGCTACTCCACAATCCTGTCATAGAACCATGGAATGGGAAGGTTGGAAGGGACCTCAAAGCTCAGCCAGTTCCAATCCCTTGCCATAGGCAGGGACACCTCCCACTAGCACAGGTCACTCAAGGCCTCCTCCAACCTGGCCTTGAACACCTCCAGGGAGGTTGTGGAGCACAGAATCACCCAATGTCATCAAAGATCAAAGATCAGGTTGGGTGATTCTGTGCTCCACAACCTCCCTGGGCAACCTGTGCCAGTGTCTCACCACCCTCACTGCAAACAATTTCTCCTAACATCCACTTTCAATCTCCCCTCTGCCACTTCAAACCCATTGCCCCTTGTCCTGGCATTCCCAGACCTTGTCAATAGTCCCTCCCCAGCCTTCCTGGAGCCCCCTTCAGATCCTGCAAGGCCACTCCAAGCTCTCCTGGAAGCCTTCTCCTCTCCAGGCTGCAGAGCCCCAACTCTCTCAGCCTGTCCTCACAGCAGAGCTGCTGCAGCCCTCTCAGCATCTTGGTGGCCTCCTCTGCACTGGCTCCAACACTTCCATGTCCTTCCTGTGCTGGGGGCTCCAGAACTGCACACAGGACTGCAGCTGGGGTCTGAGGAGAGCAGAGCAAAGGGGCACAATCCCCTCCCTTGCCCTGCTGCCCACACTGCTCTTGCTGCAGCCCAGCACACAGTTGCTGTCTGGGTTGCACTCACACTGACTGTCAGTCAGACTTCTTCACACATCTGTTGGTCTGATCAAGAGAGCAAGGAACAGGAAGCAAGCTTACACTTTTCCAGACTCCTGCAGCATCTCCAGCCACTGAGCCTGTTCAGGCTCTGATTCAGCTGCTAGAACAATGTTGCCCTAGAAGAGAGAAGGGGAAAAACCAAACCTGTACTAGAGAGGCTGGTGCCTAATGCCCCTCTGTGCACTCCAGGCATGAGCTGGACACAGCTACCACAGCTCTGGTGGGAGGAGAGCCCACCACAGGCTGCCACCTCCATGGCAGGCACCACATGGGAGCAAACACCTTGGGAAGAGATGGATGTGGGAAGCTGCCAGAGTTCAGAATGAAATGTTAAGGCAATGTGAGCTCTGGGGCTCCTGAATTTTGCTCTGCTGGCATCATAACCTGCTGTAAAACAGAGCAAATTCCCTTGCTGGTTGTCCAAGCAGGAGCAGCAGCAACGCCTCGAGCAGGCTTGGGGCAGTGAGGCAGCTTCTCTTTGCTCACCAGCAGCAACATCTCCTGTGCTGCTTGCAATCTGGGGAGGGGGGAAGAGGTCAACTTACATGGAAGTCTTCATGAGAGATCTTTATGGCATAAGGCATGCTGGGCTCCTCTTTAGGCTCCACAATACATCCCCCCAGGGGTATGACACCCTAGGGATGAAGCAGAGGACTTCAATCAGCAAAATCAAGTGTAACTTCATTAACCCAGAGCTGAACTTTAACTCCTGCTCACTGTGGGCCCTGCCTTGGCTATCACAGGAAAGAAAAATAAACACAGTTCATGAAAAGCAAAGGGGCTCCCACCAGCAGGAGACCTCCAGCTGGTATCTGGAAGGGGTCAGGAGGGAAGGCTGCCAGCTACAACATGGAAGTGGGAAGATGTGGTGGAGTGCCCCAGCCTGGCTGTGTTTCAGGGTGCTTTGGATGTGGTGCTTAGGGCTGTGGCTTAAGCTGAGTCTTGTCGAGCAGGGTTCCAGGATGGACTTGGTGATCCTGAGGGGTTTGCCAAACTGGGTGCTCCTGTGCTTCTGAGCTCATATCACAGAGGAGGTGCTGTCCCTACAGGGGCAATGTGGCAAACTGGCAGAGCAGTAGCTCAGCAGAGGTTGTGCAACCATTCGTGTCACCATGGGTAGGTCATGGGCCCACATGTGCTGTGCTAGGAGGCATGGACAGCCTGCTGCCCATAACCAGCCTGGGGTTCCTCATCATCCTCCAGCTAAGGAGGGGAAAAGAGGCTCTGGGCTCAGTCTCCTCTGTGGGAGCTCCAGGCAGCTACTACAGAGGCTGCCCCTCAGGGCTGAAGGCAGGTGGGTAAGTGCCTGCTTACCAGTGCAAGGACAGGCAGGGTCTGTTAGCCTTGCAACAGTCTTCTCATAGCCATTAGCTGGTTATGAGATCATGAAACCCATAGAATACATCTGCTATCAAGTGGGGGGAGGAAAGGAAATGGAAGTGTTGGAATATTATGGAGCCTCCAGAAGTACTGACGAGATTGTTGCTGTTCTGAGGTCCTGTGTTTGGCACATACCTCTCAGTCACTTGCTGGCCCTCGAGGGTGCTAGGGAGGAGGAGTCAGAAACACAATCCCCCCCTCCCCCCTGCAGATGCTGCTCACCTTGGGGTGGATATTAAAGTATTTATTGCTTTCAAAACTCTTCTTCTCACTTTCAGCATAGTAGAGCAGGAAGCTTTCCTTAATAATGAAGAACCTTGAAGACAGAGAAAGAAAATAAATTGTGCTGGAGCAAAGGCTGCAGAGCACAAGAAAATCTCCAGCTGCCTAAAGCTGCTTTCTGAGCAGAAGAGTTCACTACTAGCATCTAACCCTGAGGTGCCTCATGGCCCTGCTCAGAACCATGAACTGGGGTTTGACACTAAGTCTGTCAAGTTAAACTGCTTTGTGTTTGTGTTTATCACACCAAGCACACACCTGTCACAGAATCACAGAATCACCAGCNAGTCCCTCCAGGTCCCTCTCTGCCTGGCTGCTCCCCAGCCACCCTATCCCCAGCCTGTAGCACTGCTTGGGGTCCTCAAGGTAAACCAGAGAATCATCTACTTAGAAGGAACTGGAGCTGGAGTCTGTGTCCAGGATAGGAGCACGGCCAGAGACCTTTGGTATTTTCACAGCACATGTGTTGGATCCAACCCCCTGGAAGAAAGTTGCTCCTTTATCTCTGGTGGGAAACTGATGTCTTTTTGAAGAGCAACTGAAGCCTTCTTTTGCCACCTACTCCCTGCCACCTTCTTTCCTCCCAGTTCAGCATAAGCCTGGAGGGAGGTTGGAGAGTGCATGACTGGTCCCTGTCACAGGGAGAGTCACAGTCTAGACCTGCTCTAGTGGGAGGTGTCCTTGCCTATGGTGAGGGGTTGGAACTGGATGAGCTTTGAGGATCCTTCCAACCTAAACCGTTCTGTGATTCTATGATCTTTGAGGTCCCTCCCAACCTAAACCATTCTGTGATTCTATGATCTTTGAGGTCCCTTCCAATCTATGATGCAAACTAAAACATTGGTGACAGCATCACTCTGGAGCAGATACATATTGCAGTGATATTTTAGGGCAAAGATCCTGGTAAAGCCTCCTGTCATTGACCTTTGTACACACCAAGGAAACGGAATTCTTTTTCCCTCCTGTGCATCACATTTTAGTGTGCCTTGTTCTGCTCAGTTAGTCTCAGGTATGCTCTGATGAACACTGTACAGTGGCAACCAAATACCACAGCTTCTGTAAACCAAAGGTTTACTGCACTGGAGCATGTGATTGTGGTGGAAGGAGCTCCACTTCTGGCTTATTTGGATGTTCAAAATGCCCCTGGGAGAGTCCTTCTGTTGGATCAGACTGGGGTTGCATTTACCCTGCAGCCAGTGTTACAGGGGAGAGATGTCTCACCCAGCTTAAATTTGGTCTGAATGAAAACTGAAGAGTAGCTGAAACAGAGACTGGTTGAGCAGGGAGGTTTCCAAAGAGCAAATGACAAAGAAAAACACATTGGACTGTTCTGCACAGGTGTTTCTGCATGGGAAAAGAGCAGTTGGAAGGAAGGCAACAAGGTAAAAGTTACTAAAGAATGGCTTTTCACACCACATGAACCACTGCCTCCTGCTTCACTTCCCTGTGGCTCTCAGGAATTTGGGAAGGGTAAGGCACTGCTGTGAATAATGAGAACCTCCCCAGGAAACCCTCCTGCTTCTGGGCAGAAAAGCCTCCACTGAGAAGGATCAGGGCATCCTGGGGACCACATCACCTTTGTCTAAAGCCACTCCTAGTGATGGGCTTCAGGAGTGATTCACAAGAGCAATTGTACCACTTCCATGTGCCCTTCCACCCCAGCAGCTGAGGGAGCCAAGCACTACCTCCAGCACAGACAAGCACAGCAATTTGATACCAGTCTAGTTCCTAAAGATGGGGCACTTAGTGCCATGGTCTGGTTGAGTACTTCCTAAAGATGAGGCACTTAGTGCCATGGTCTGGTTGAGTACTTCCTAAAGATGAGGCACTTGGTGCCATGGTCTGGTTGAGTACTTCCTAAAGATGAGGCACTTGGTGCCATGGTCTGGTCGATTGGCTAGGGCTGGGTGATAGGTTGGGCTGGATGGGCTTGGAGGTCTCTTCCAACCTGGCTGATTCTGTGATGAAGATGTCAAAGCTGGTGCAGAATTCTCATCATCACAATACTATGAATAATAGTGACCACTGCTCTCCTGGGAGGAAAGCTTCAGCACATTATTTTTCTTTCCTAGCAGATTTCCCCCAGGATTTCTTTTGTAGCAGACTATTCCCACATGCAGATCTCAAAGCACTGCCAGCAGGTAGATCCTACTGCCCTTCTTCGACAGATCTCAGCAGCAAACTCTAGATCAGGAAACGTTCCCCTGGCAGTGGCAGGGTGAAAAATGCAAGTTTCTTGGCTGCTCATCTTCTAACCCAATCATTTAGCAATGACATCTCAGCACTGACATAAATCCACCATTCAGGAATGCTGGAAGGCTTAACCCATTGGATCATGTATGGTCCAATAAACATCCATTTAGACTGGATGTTAGGGGAAAGTTCTTTACAGTGAGGGTGGTGAGACACTGGCACAGGTTGCCCAGGGAGGTTGTGGAGCACAGAATTACCCAATGTGATCTTTGATCCACAACCTCCCTGGAGATGTTCAAGACCAGGCTGGATGAGGCCTTGAGTGACCTGTACTAGTGGGAGGTGTCCCTGCCTATGGCAGGGGGTTGGAACTGGCTGAGCTTTGAGGTCCCTTCCAACCTTCCCGTTCTATGATTCTATAGATAACACAGAGAGCTGGAGTCAGTGTGTCTGCTCCCTGGGCTTCTGCTGTGTAACCCAACTCATCACTCTGCTTCTAACCCCCTCTTGCCCATCCTCCAAACTCACCTTGCACATAAGGCAGACCCTGGGGTAAGGCAGAGGGGTGGGGAGAAGGTGGAAGGGTGGTTGGGAGCCCCTCCTGGGGACTCTGATTGCTGGGAGGGGAATTGTGTTTCTCTATTCCCTTTAACTTGTCTATGTCTGTAACTATTCCTGTCTATTGTGTATATCTCTGCTTGTACACTGTGCTGAGCTGTAAATAGAGCTTCAGTCCTTAACTTCCAGCTGGCTGAGTCTGGTCTGGGGGATTTGCATTGTGTGGGGGTGTGGGTAACCCCCAAAGCATCACACTAAGGAAAGAAGTCAGGAGGTCTGGGGGTAAACCATGCCAGCTGCCTCTGCCTCTTTCATGGAATGACCACAGGGTAACTCTGCAGAGAGGCCAACTCCTCTCTGGTCCCACCCTGCAGTGCAGGTGGCACAGGGTGGATAGAGGAGAAAGCACAATGTGGGGGCCAAGTGCGTAAGGCAGGCACAGAGCAGCAGGGAAGCCCTGCCCAAAACTTCACTCCTGGTCTCTGCCTAGCCAGGGGCACTTGCAGAGCAAGCACACAGGCTCTAACTTAGCCCCGCACCCTTGGGCTTGGTACTTCACCTGAGCATCCCCCAGCCTCTGTGGCTTACCTCCTGGACCATTTGGCTGACTGCCTCCCGAAGGGTCTCTTCCAGAGCACGCCATAGAGCTGCACTTTGGTGCTGATGTCCAGAGCATCTGAATCCGCCTGCTCCATGGACGGAGAAGGGGACACGGAACTGGATTTCGAAGCAAACATGGATGGATGTGGTCCTGACTCTTCCCCTCGGCGTGGCAGCTCAGGGAACCCGATTAGATGCGACGAGGCAGAAGGCGGCAGGCAGGCAGCGGGCGGCAGCAGCCGGGCAGAAGGGGCTGGGTTTGAATCGATAACTTGGCTGCTCAGCACCCAGTCAATAACTCTGTCCCTGAGGCACGGGCGATGAGCAGCTCCTCATTACCTGTGACTTCCTGAAGCATCGCGGACAGCACAGCACAGCCCGAGGGGAAAAACAAAAGGTGAAGGGAACCAGAGATGAGGAACACCGAGAGGTAAAAAAAAACCAGCGCTCATCGGAGGGAAAGTTCCCAATATTAACGCGAGCCAAAATGCTTCCTCACCAGGGACAGCTTGGAAGGTTATTGCACTGGATCCTGCAGCATCCCGGGCAGAAATCAGGGCAGGACAGACATTGCTGCTGCCAGGCATCTCCTTCTCTGACACACAGCCCCAGAATCTTTCGTTTGGAGACAGGTTTTGCTCATCGGTCCCAAATAAAAGTGGAGCAGGCAGGCTCCACAGGGAGGAGGCTTGTGCTGTGCCAGCCAGGCACTGCCCACCCGGGTACAGTTCACGTGGCTGCTGGATTTGAACTGGGCAGTCTCCATGCTGCATGCCTTGCTCAGCCTTAAAGGGGCATTGCTGATCAAAGCTGGAGCACAAAAGTCTGCGCTGCTTCTAGGGTACCAGCACAGAGACATGGCACACATGGCACACATGGCACACATCTGCCCTGACTCCCAGCTCTGCATTGCTGGAGACAGTATTAATGCTGCAGTGATCACTCCAGAAATGGTCATTGAACAAACCAAACCCAAAAACAAAACAAACCCCAAACCAAACTAAACAAACCCCAAACCAAACCAAACAAACCCAAACCAATCAACCAACCAACCAAAAAACAATAAAAAACCAACTCCTGACAACAAAACAAACCAAAAAACCTACTTGAAACCGGGAGGGAAAAGTCTCCCTAAAAATACATTGCACAAAGGGTAAAAAAGCAAAGGGTCCAACACCATCACCTTGGTTTACAAAGGTGCAGTGAGCAGCTGCAGACCTCCCAGGGGAGGCTGATTCGGTGCCCCTGCCACTGTGCTGCAGCAGCAATGCAAAGCTCTAACAGCTACAACTGCAGCAAGGGCATGGGAGGGGGAGAGCAAATTGCTTTAGGCAGGTGACAAAGAATGAATCACTGGCAGGAGCCAGCAAAACTTGGGCAGTAAAGAGCAGTGGAGAGATTTTCTCTTTGTTGGTTTCTGAGCAAAGGGCCTGGCCTCATATTCCTTTGCTTTGTGAGGTTGCTGCAAGGAGAATAAGAATAGAAGAGAGAATTTAGGGCTACTGCTTCATCTGCAGCAGCTGCAGCCAGACATATGCAGCTTAGGACCAGAGCCCTTCCTTGGCCAAATAACACAGGTGGGGAAACATTCCAGGTGACAAGCAAAAGTAAAAGGAGTAAACCCAAANCACACTGCTCCTGATCCAGGCACCAGAGTGGGCAAATATGGGTGCAGGGCAGGATTCCTCTGCCCATGAGGGAGATGCAAGGAGACTATAAGAACGGGACAGAGAACTCTGGGCTCCTGCTTTCTCTGCAGGAGCTGGAGCAAGGCAGATGCAGTTTTGAACCAGAGGAGTAGTGGGAAAGTAGTGGGGAACATTCCAGGTTATAAGCCAAAGTAAAGCAGATCATCCCAAGTGCCTCTGTTCTGTGAGGGAGCTGCAACTTCTGCTGCAGGAGCCTGACCAAGCCAAACGCTGCTTGGAATCTGAGCAGCACCCCCAGTGCAGGTTGTGAGCTAAACCAGAGGGGCCAGCCCCCAGCTCCTCTGCTTCCTGAGGCAGATGCAAGGATCCAGTTTTGGAGGGCAGCACTTAGATAGCAAACAGAGCAAAAGATTCCAGGTCATCAGCTCAGGCACAGGGGGTGGCACCAGATTCCTCTGCTTGGGGACAAAGTTGCAAGGAGACTGAGAATGGAGCAGGGAAATCAGGGCTGGCACTTTGTCTGCAGGAGCTGTGGCAGAACAGGGGGAGTTCAGCCTCTGGAAGCAAGCAGAAGTCACAGCAGCAGCCGTTCAGAGCAGTACCAAAGCTTCTGAGCAGCGTTTTTATCTCACCTTCTCAGTTCAGTATCACCACAAATACCTCCTCTGAAGTGACTCTTCAGCCAGCAGAAGCACATTCACTGCCATAGCCTCCCAACATAACTGTGACCATCTACCATAAAGTAACTACCACTTCAGACACTGGATGGGCAGAGAGAACCAGAACAAGCATTTTTCCCCCCTTTACAGCAACTTCACCTCTGTTTTTATGTTGTCTAAAGGCTATGTAGCTCTGGTGCCAGTCAGCATGATAGAGATGACTTTAATTTGATGTACAAGTTTTTTACTGAGGCATTTTTCTTAACCCCTCACTGACCACAGTAATCTCCAGACATGTGGTAAGGAGTGTGGAAAGTGAACACAGTTCTTCCAGAGGGACCTGGGCAGG